>JASEVX010000006.1:17129532-17202032 GCA_031761405.1 Serripes groenlandicus
AGTTCGCCCCACATTATCTCTCGGTGTAATATAACCCGGCATAGCGTGACCCGGGTTATATCAACTTGAAAATAAGCAACATACCTTTTGACTTAATTAATTAAACTTATCCCTGTGACAAAAAACCAAACCCGCAAAGGCCGCAGCTAGATTTTCTTATCCATTTAACCATTAAAGCTATAAATATTATTAGTCATGGACCGATTCGTAAGCACTGATTTGCAACTCATAGCCTGTTCTTTGAAAATGTACTAGTGGGCTTTCATGAGCAGGGAAGGACAAGGTCGGCCCTATGCATCCGGCAAGTAAATGAGCCGTCCCGCGAGAAAACCAACATTGTGAACTTTGCGTAAAGTATCGACCCGGATCAGCCTAAGCATGCCGCGACGGCTAATCCGGACGGACACTTTTCGCCTTCTGTTGATTTTCTGTTTCAGGAATCATTACTCTATACCTCTATCCCCCTGAGACGGAATGTGTCGGACCGGATCAGTCTGCGCGGACTGCGCAGGCTGAACTGGGTCGATACAATACGCAGAGGCCATAATGTTGGTATTATCGCGGGACGGCTCGTTGGTGAAAATGTCCACTATTCACGTTTTTTTTTTTTTGGCATATGCGTGTTAGACGCTTCTGTACACTACAATCGGAACTCCTAGAAGACAAGACTATGGAAATTTAAGTGGCGACCAGTGTAGAATCAAATAAACGAACCCTTTCGATCTTATTTCGGGCTCGAGCCCCGGTAGCTCACGGCGGGCAGTCAATGTAGGGGTTTGTGAGTTCAAAACCCACCTCGGCCAACATTATTTCCAACAAAGGCACTGTGCCAAGCGTCATTCGTCTTTCAGCAATGTTCTAACAGTCTATACGGAAAAACGCAGCCAGTTGACTGTCTGTTGTGTGGAGGAGTACGGGAAACCCGGTATACACATGGCCTCCCATAATACATGGTATGACTGATAAATGATTGAAAATGGCTTTAACCCTTAATCAATTAATCTTTCTTGGATATACACTCCTCATCGAAGTAGTTACATCCCATATACTGAACTTTTTGACAAACGTTGTTCATTGATATAAGATTACACGGTTGCACCTGCAGTTCACTTGTATATACTTGTAGGTGGTCAGTTTAAAAAAAAAAAATTGGCAGGCGCCCTGTAGACATTATAATTAATTATTTCCCTCCAATGCAAGTATGCAATTTGACAATAGCTGTCACCTAGTTCAAAATACACCGCAGTGGTGTAGTGGTAAAGCCTCGTCCTTGGGTGTGGGAGGTCGTGGGTTCGATTCACGGCCGGGTCATACCAAACAAAGAATTTAACAAAATAGAAGTATTGGATCAGAGGGGATCAGGACTGTGGGGGGTAAGTACTAAGCTTGCTTGCTGGCGTCAAGAAAATGGATCAGTAGTACTTGTAACTTACCCAGCAAACGTTTGTGATGTAACTGAAAACATTGTTGAAATCGGCGCAAATAACCGAATAAATAACATATTTAACTTTAAAGCGACTGAAATCCAGATGGCACGGAAAATAGAAAAATAAAAAACATAAAAAGAAAAAAAAAAAAAAATTCAGCCATAGATGTTATTCTTTATGTTATCCAAGTAAAACCAGGGATAGAAAATTGTATCGTTTTTTATAAATAAAGTGAACTTGAAGTCGTTTTCAAATTGTCCCGAATGAAGGGAGTGTACCTATTTAAAAATACATACCCCCGTTACTGACAGGGGTAGAAATTGCGATGGAAAAAGTATCGATAAACAAGAAAAATTATTATGATTAAACATATTGTAATTTACGTACTGTTACATACATAACACAGAAAATCTCACCGACTTATAGGGGTATGTAATATGTCAGTTATCATATTTTAATGCCCCCAAAGTACTCAATAATATAACAGCTTATTTTCTTAAAAATTGGAAATTTTTATTTTTTTTCGACAGTTGGGTATCTGGAGTTCATTCGCTTTAAAATCGTCGAGAGGCGCGACTAATTCAGTCTCGGTAACGACAAAGGCTGCCGATAGAAGGGGGTCGGGTTCAAATCGTATATAACATATATTCTTTCCGCTGATTGACAGATTCATTTTTTATCTACCAACATTATTTTTTTCAAAGAATTCGACTAAGGTCTGTAAAGGCAGGTAGTAAGTTAATTTCCTTGGTAGAATCTAGTAGTTTGGTGGATAGCATAGATTCAAAATCAAATGCGCATACACGTGATCAAACTATTCTCATTCCGCCGAAATTACAACTGGTTCCCATGCTACTCTCAATAAATAACACGACCAAAATTTTGATCCATGAGTGAATAACCATTGATTGATTGGGATTTAACGTCGTTTTTAACATTTTCTCAGTCATATCACGGCGGCCAGTTCACCTACTCATGTGTTTCCTGGTTTTCACACACCAGTACTCCACACAGCATTGTGAATAACCAGTACTGGCTTGTAACAAAAAACTGTTTCGCCATTAACAGGCGCTATCATTGCTAAAAATGTCCGTCGCAAAGCACGTATGTTTCAGTGTTCTTAAGTGAACATTTGACCACGTTGTAGTGACACATTATGCGATTTTACGGATTCTTGTTGTTCTTTGTGTCTTCTTTGTCGAGTCACGGTAGCTCAGTCGGTAACGACGCGGGCTGTCAATCCAGGGGTTGTGAGTTCAAATCCCTGTTCGGCCAACTTTCTTTCCGACGTTTGACAAAAGTCAATGCGACATGCGTCATTCGTCTTCCACCAATGGTCTAAGTCTATGTGTAAAAAAACCCAGTTGCTTGGGAAGATTGTTGTGTGGAGTACTGGTGTGAGAAAACCAGGAAACACATGAGTAGGTGAACTGGCCGCCGTAATATGACAGGAAATTGTTAAAAACGGCGTTAAACCCCAATCAATCATGTTCTTTGTGCGTCTTGGACTTTCACGTACAATTGTACTCGACACGTTTACACGTACATTTGTAAATGTTAGTGACATGGTATTGGTTTTCACGAACAATTCAATGTAGCACGTTATGGTGTATGTGCAATGCTATGGGTTTCATGTACGCTTGTATGTGACAAGTTATGTGTTTTCAAAAACAATGGTCTGTGACACTTGATTGTTGTCACGTTCTATTGTACGCATCACATTATGTTTTCACGTACACTTGCACGTGACACATTATGTTTTTATCACGTACACTTGTATGTGGCACATTATGTTTTTATCACGTACACTTGTATGTGACACATTATGTTTTTATCACGTACGCTTGTACGTGACACATTATGGATTTATCACGTACACTTGTACGTGACACATTATGTTTTTAACACGTACACTTGTACGTGACACATTATGTTTTTTATCACGTACACGTGTACGTGACACATTATTTTTTTATCACGTACACTTGTACGTAACGCATTATGTTTTTTGAACGTACACTTGTACGTGGCACATTATGGATTTTGACGTACACTTGCACGTGACACATTATGTTTTTATCCATTTCGTATACAACTGTACACACTTAATAGTTTATACTGAATGTCTTTTCATAAGACGAAGATGTACGAACCTTGAAATCCATCCGGGTTCTTTCATGCGTAAGTAAAGTTCGCAGTATATCGAATTTCACTGCACTTATTTTTTATTGCAGTTCGAACTATTAACGCCGTTAAGATATTACCACAGATTGACATGTGCACGACCTGTAATGGAAATAGCATGTTATATTCGTTTATTGTTCCATGTATGACCGTCTATTTTAGTATTTTACAAGACGGGCAATTCTTCAACGTCATACAAGAGTTGATGGAATCGATGTGTTTTGTCAACCCTTTTCCTTTAAAACGCGATTGTAAACACAATCTGATTATCTATCTTGCTTTGCACGACTGCATATAGACAGATTTGGAAGGCAATGAAATAATACTTATTGGACAATTACTGTTAAAATGATAAATTGCTTCTAATGAGCAACTTCTCATTTAGCAAACCTAGCTTTCAAAACACGTCGCTGGAGATGCTTCGCAATGCGGTTACAACCGGAAAGTGTTATAGTGGACTCTTTCAGATTATTTAACATTCACTCTTTCCTATTTGCAAACGCTTTTTGACATATTTGCAGCAGACGATTTTTGTAAACATTGAAGCAAAAGGAGAAATAATTGAACTTCTTTAGCCATTTCTCCTTTAGGTACAATATTTACAACCCTAATTCTACTTAAATATAAAGACATTTTAAAAAGTTTTTCGCCTGACCCATATGTGTTGTATGTGTGAGATGATCAAGCCAACATTATCGAAACTATCTATAATAGTAATGCTAAATTAAACAACACCCAGCTCGCGACCATCTGAACGCATCACAGGGTTAGACCTTTTCCACTTTCAGACGCATTTGGACGCATCTGCAACAGACGAATTTTGAAAAACAATGTGGCTCACTTTGAGCAATTTCCCCTTCACAAACTACGTTTTCAATATTTATAAATAATACTAATTGAATTCATAGAAAATAAAATAAAATAAGCCGGATGTTGTTTTTGGGAGAGGGTTAAGCAAACAGAAGCAAACAAATCAATCATAGTAATGCTCAATTTAGCTAACAATTAACTAACAATCACCTATCAGGTGTATCTGAACGCATCACAGTGTTCAACATTTCCAACTTTCAACAACCTCGGTGTTGCAGTGGTAGAGCGTCCGCCATATCCTTGCGAACAACTTCGGGTGCAGGAACTCGCAGGCTCGATCTCCCGCCGGGTCATACCAAAGACTTTAAAACTGGTAATAATGGCTGCTTTATTTGGCTGGTGTCAGGATAAATACACAAGTAGTACTTGTAACTTACCCAGGAAACGTCGTGATATAACTGAGAAATTGTTGAAAGCGGCGTAAATCTCTTAAACAATTTCCTACGTTCATACGTATTTTAACACATCAGTAATCGACGACTTTATAAATCATTGTGACAAAAGAAAATAATGTTTCTTTTGCGAGTATCTTTATATCTATTCAATAACTGTGCCTTTATTTATAAATATTTTTCAACGTGAATTATTGACGAGATTCTTTTCGAAGTCGATTTGCTCCAGATTGGGCCTATGTGGGGAACAGGGTTAATTATATTGATATTCATTTGTCCACAGAAATTATACGACTATAAGTATGTAGATAAATGAAGATACAGACAGACAATAATTCAGCACACAATACACCCTGGTCTAACATTGTAGGTTATGGTTATGGTCGGTTTATTGGAAGATTTATGTGACCAGGTGTCGACACGAATATAACCCGCTCTGTCATCGCGATGGACACAAATCAAATGTAAGAATATCCGTTCACGGCAACATCTATTAGACTTGCTTGATTTACTATGATATCAAAATAACTAGTTCGTATCACAATTACGCTGGGTTTAAATAGTTCAACACGTATGCCAAAGTGGTGGTGTTTCCTTAGGCTCCCCGAAAAGTATGAACTTATTAAGAAATTAGCTCATGTATTTCATATTAACCCTTTCCCTCATACGACAATTCTGCAGCAGACGACTTTAAACGTATTTTGTCAAAACATAGAAAATCTCCGTAATTGAATGGATAACCTATGACATAAAGTGGAAAACATTGTGGCAAAAGGAGAAATTGCACATTTTGTGCAATTTCTTCTTTTGTCACTATGTTTTCAAAAATCCGTCTGCTGTAGAGGCGTCAGAAAGCGTCTATATGAGGGAGAGGGTTAATGTATCCTTGCGAACCGCCTCGGGTGCGGGAGGTCGCGGGTTCGGAACCCGACCGGGCCATACCATGGATACATTGTAGTTATGACAACCCCTCCTTGGCGACCAGGGTCGCGTGGTTAGCTTTACGACCGACTCACCGGTGTCCGGATAAATGGACAAAAAGTACTGGTAATTTACCTAGGATTTACGTCGTGATTTAACGAAAAAATTGTTGAAAGCGGCGTTAAAACACCAAACAAACAAACAAACAAACAAACAAACCAGGATTTTAGTACAAGATGGCAAGCAGAAAATACTCTGATTAGACTCCATGGGCGCATAGACTAGGGGGAAAGGTTAAAGTAAAGTATTGTTGGGGTTGGCATTATCATTCAGGCCTATTTTTCTCAAATAACACATAACATCTTATGATTTATTAATCTCGATACTATAAATTGTTAATAAACGACCCTCATTACAATCTGTTCAAATTTACAACAAAATTACGAGTAACTTTTACGTCAAAAATCTAATAATTTCCGCTTCAGTCCACATATAACTAAGGGTCATATATGTGGACCATATCGACATCTGAACTTACGAAACCCAACCTTAACTCTTTCACTGCTGAATTTCACAAAGTCGACTCTTCCATGTTGAAAATTGGACCACTCCATTTTGCGCCCAACAGGATTCTTTTTATATTTTTAAATGTCTAAGTGAAAAACGTTGCAGATCTCTGGAGCCTGCATTGTTTGTAAAAGCTTTTAATTACACGTGGCAGCGAAAGAGATATATATATGGTAACTACGATCCTATAGTAAACTTGTATATTTTAGGTTTTGGTCATAATGTTTCTCTTTGGTCTACTAGGTTGTTTCTACTAGATGGCGTGCAGAACAAATCTCGATCAGATTATGAAATACTTGAATGCCATAACACACCCTTTAAAGGTGCTGAACTCCAGATTATACATAGTTTATTCAAAGTTTTAAAACTGTTCAAATGTTGACTTGAAATATAAGAGTCATACTTCTCAGATAAAATTAGAGTAATCATTTCACCTTCCAGTACAATTACCATCTAAATATTGACGGTTTATGCTTCATTTTTACTAGGTAAACATACCCAGTAAGCCAAATTCTGTACATTTTCATTGACCTCAATGGACTGTTTTTCAAATTTTACTGCCAAAATTGTTTTGAACTATTTATGACTTACTTTGTTGTCACTATTAGCAATATTTGCAGAAGTTTCAACATTTCAATTGTTTTATCTTCATCTGGAGTTTAGCACCTTTAACAACGACCCGCATTTACTATTCCAGTTGAACACCTACATGAAGCATATTCCTATTCATCCCAATGGTTAAGCCAGATAGAATAAGTTCGAACTTTGAAAGTGATAATATTACTCAAATAAATGTTTAACGGTCGATACATACAAGCCTTAACGCAGCTCATACATCAAGCCTTTTCAACATGAAGAGGTGTGTTGCCGCATATATTCAAAACAAAGTGACAAAACGAGACATTGCTCTTTATAAGCATATTTTTCTTTTGCCAAAAGGTTTTCATATCTGTCAAAAATAAGTAAAGTCCAACCTATGTTTTAAGACCACAAATAGGAAGAGAATAATCTCATCTTTGTTGAAAGGTTGTCTTTTTTTTGGAGGCATCATTTATGCAGAAAATGAGTAATGGGGAATTTACAAGTCTGGTTGCTTTAGACAGGGACTTGCTATAAAAAGGTGGTCTTTAGCACAGGTTTGACTATAAACAAATTGTCATTTCTCATTATATGATGTTTCAATGTCAGCTACTTAAGAATTGTGTACGGCCTCCGTTGTTTAGTGGTGGTGCCCTTCGTCTCCGGTGTAGGAGGTTGCGGGTTTGATCACCGGCGAGTGTCATTTCAAAGATACAAAAAATGGTAGTAATGGCTTTCCCTACCTTGCAGTCAGGATTTTTGATTTAGCAAAGGAGCCGTCCAGCGAGAAAACCAACATTATGGCCTCTGCGTAATTTATAGACCCAGATCAGCCTGCGCAGTTCACGCAGACTGATCCGGGCCGACATATTCCGTCTCAGGGGTATAGAGGTATATAGTAATGATTCCTGAAACAGAAATCCACAGGAGGCAAAACAAGTATATCCCGGTAAGCCTGCTTAGCATGCTAAGGTTGATCCGGGTAGATACATTACGCAGAGGCCATAATGTTGGTTTTCTCGCGGGACGGCTCAAATTACGTCTGACTCACCTGTGTGTTAAGGTGAATTCCTAAACAGGAAATGACGTGACATAGCTGATAACACATGTTGAAACGATCTAAAAAAAAACAACCATACATTTAATCAAGGCATAACTAAGATGTGTTGTGTATGGGATTAATTGATTGTTTGGTGGTTTACCCCCCTTTCAACAACTTGTAAGTAATATCACGGCGTTTCCAGGGGATAAGTTACCAGTTCAAACTGGTTCAATTATTCGGACACCAGTCAGTCAGTCTTAATGCTAATCCCGCAACCCTGAGCGCCAAAGAAAGAAAGGCAGTCATTACCACCATTTTTGAAACCTTTGGTATGACCTGGTCGAGGATCGATCCAACGACCTCCCCTCATCCGAGGTGGACGCTGTACCACTTCACCACCGAGGCGATATTGTGTGTGGCGAAGAAGGATTAATTAAAAGAAAGACTGATATGAGCCGACCCGCGAGAAAAACCAACATTATGACTTCTGCGTAATGTATCGACCCCAGATCAGCCTGCGCAGTCCGCGCAGACTGATCCGGGCCGACACATTCCGTCACAGGAGGATAGAGGTGTAGACTAATGATTCCTGAAACAGAAAATCCATAGAAAAAGAACATTGTCTATCCGGGAAAGCCTGCCACGGCATGCTTAGGCTGATTCAGGTCGATATTTTCACGCAATGTCCACAATGTTGGTTTTCTCGCGAGACGACTGATATGCAGTTGTAATTACTCATTTCCTGAGCGGGTAGGTTTACATTGTATACAACCGTTCAACAAAAGGCGTTTTCGGAACCACCCACGTGATTTCGTGTTATATAATACGAGGTCTTGTTTACCGCAAAACGACCTTTGACCCGATGGTTAATCAATCAGAAATGCGATGGTAATGATACATTTTAAAAATCAGCGCGAATCGGAAATGATATCGACACTTATCAAATAAGACGCATCACGGGAAGCCGACCATCAGAGTTTATTGGGATTTGCTTCGTTAGATATCCCTTATTATCAGGCTTTTCCGGCTGTCTGTCTGTTTGAGTTTCGTTGCTAAGGACCCACAACCAAGGCGAGTCCCACGTCGCCTACCGGCTTGTTTAACCCTTTCCCTCATACAACAATTCGAAAGCAGACGACTTTGAACATATTTTGTCAAAAAATCAAAAAATCTCTGTAATTGAATGGATAACGGTAAACCTATTACTAAAAGTGGAAAACATTGTGGCAAAAGGAGAAATTGCTCGTTTTGAGCAATTTCTTCTTTTGTCACTATGTTTTCAAAAGGCCGTCTGCTGCAGAGGCGTCAGAAAGCGTCTATATGAGAGAAAGGGTTAAACATCTGAGCGATTACGATCAAATTGAGTAATGGTATAATAGATGTGTGGTCATAGTTGTGCTACAAAAAAATCCTACGACGTTCTCTTCAATCCTTCAATCTCTTAACCTCTCATTTCACTCTTCTTTCTATTCATGTGATGAAACTAACAATTAATAGAAATAAAGCATATTGAATAGAAGCAAATCCTATAAACCTCTTCATGCTTTTACTAATATAATTTTTTTTTTGTGGTAAATGCGTTTTAGAATTGTTTTGCGGTTACGGTCGAATTGGGTATTCCTATAGCCGATATGTGGTCATAAATGGCTTTTATACAAATTTACGACTTCCTCTTTAATCCTCATGAATGCAGGTGGTAAAAATTTAAAGTGTTATCCTATGGATTAAACTTATTCATATATTAAATATTTCAAAAATGTTTTCTCTTAAAATTATTTATTTCCATGTGTTCAACTTACATATGCCACGATATGAAAGTGTAATTGTATTTGTTACAACGATTTCTTTGTATAAATTGAAAAAAGGAAGGTATGTGTCTATCTCTAGTAATAGTGGAGACACTATTGCTAAAACTGACGTTAACGTGAGCTTCCTATGATATAGGCATATGAGCAGAATTACAAGATAACCAGAATTGCGGACTCTGCGTAAAGTATCGACCCAGATCAGGTTAGGCATGCCGCACAGGCTAACCCGGACAGACACATTTCGCCTTCTGTGGATTTTCTGTTTGAGGAATCATTACTCTATACCTCTATCCCCATGATACGGAATGTGTCGGTCGGGATTAGACTGCGCGGACTGCGCAGGCTGATCTGGGTCGATACATGAGGCAGAGGCCATTATGTTGGTTTTCTCACGGAACGGCTCATATGTACGAATACATCGCAAACGGGGAAGACCCTGACAAGACAAAGCGCGGAATCCGCTGTGGTCGAGTGGTTAGCGTCGGGGATTTCGAAACCGGGTGTCCCGGGTTCGATCCCCAGTCGCGGCACTACGGTCATGGTGGAGTGCCCTTGGGCGCAAGGCACATTTTCTAGCCTAGTACTGGTTTGTTTACCCAGGGATCATGAATAATTAAATTTAATTGCGTGCTAAATGACCTTAGCTGTCGATGCGCCATAAAACAATATACATGCATTCATTCAAGACAAAGCGCAGGCACGTGCTGATCTGGATCTTGCCTTGTCGAAAAAACTCGAAGGTCGGTTTTCGTACGGCTAATTACAAATGATATTATGATATTCTTTGCCGGTGAATATGACTCAAAATGTCCTTTCCTAAAATATACCTCGAAAGCGTCATACTAAAACCTACCATTCGGGTTGAAATGCGACCGATTACGACCAGAACTCGAATGATATATAAGCCATTCTACGAGAAAACCAACATTACGGACCCTGCGTAAAGTATCGATCCAGATCAGGCTAAGCATGCCGCACAGGCTAACCCGGACAGACACCTTTCGCCTCCTGTGGATTTTCTGTTTTCAGGAATCATTACTCTATACCTCTATCACCCTGACATGGAATGTGTCGTCCCGGCATATTCATATACATACGTAGAGGTATGTTGGTTTTCTCACGGAACGGCTCATTTCGAGGGCTTGGCGTAAAACGGTTGTAACTAAAATTGGTATTTTTTTTACCAAGTTTAATCACCTCGCCATGAAGTCTTTATAAGCGTTAAATAATTTTTCTTGGTAAACAATGAAAATTTAGGTGCCATTGCTCGTTCTGAGCAATGGCACCTAAATTTGCATTGTTTACAAAGGGGTCAAAATTGCCCCTAAACCAGGGTTTTCAAAATAGGTTTTTAGTTACAACCGTTTCACGTCAAGCCCTCGATATGTACACATACATCGCAAACGGGGAAGATCTCGACAAGACAAAGCGAAGGCACATGGTTCGATTTTCGTACGGCTTATTACAAATGATAAATGATGATATTCTGCGCCGGTTAATATGACTCAAGATGTCCTTTCCTAAAATGTACCCGGAAAACGTCATATTAAAACCGACTTTTAGGGATTAAATACGACCAGCGATTATGACCAGTATTTAATTGATATATGAGCCATTCCACAAAAAAAATAAAAAAAACATTGTGGACTCTGCGTAAAGTATCGACTCGGATCAGCCTGTCAAGTCCGCGCAGTCTAATCCGGGCCGTCACATTCCGTCTTAGGAGGATAGAGGTACATGTATAGAGTAATGATTCCTGAAACAGAAAATCCACAGGAGGCGAAAAGTATATGTCCGGATTAGCCTGTGCGGCATGCTTAGGCTGATCCGGGTCGATACTTTACGCAGATTCCACAATGTTGGTTTTCTCGCATGACGGCTCATATACATTTATATAAATAATGATTGATTGTTTGGTGTTTTACGCCGCTTTTGATAATGTGTTTAACTCCTGCGAACTACCACTACACCATCGAGGCGTTTTTAGCAAGGGGCTCGTTATAGTCCAGTCATATTGTTACCAAAATACTTCAGAAAATGGGAAAAGCACCAAATTTTGAACACATGTTCTTAAGGGCGAATAAAAAAAAATGAGCCCTAGACCCAAGCTGAAAAATTTAAAGATGGCCGTCAAAATTCAAAATGGCCGCCATGCACTTTTTCATAATAAAATAATTTAATAAAAACCCTTATTTGATATTTTATAAACAATTCAACTGGTTTTTTTATGTCCTATTGAGAAATAAGTATTCAGCTGCATTAAAATGATATTTTAATGGCTATTTTGATTATAATTCAATTAAATCAGTTCTCTCCACTTGATATACATATGTAATTTTAAACCAGTTATCTCCCTTTGTTATTAGTCTGCCATTTGCAGGATGACATTGTGCCAACATTTTGAAGCATATTTTTCCTGTTAAAGGTGAAAGCATTAGAGCCAATTGCTATAGTAGCTAATTTTCGAAACGACGCATCATTTTGAGACTGGAATCTAGACAGGCGTTTTACGATATCGGCATTGAATTACTTCACATCTGTCTTTCTACATCAGCTCTCCGATTCTGAACACCATCTCGACTTCATATAGATGTATTGGTGGTTGCAGATCGTACATAATGTCAATGAAAGTGGATGATTTGTGGAATATTTTGTTAAAAATGAAATGACTGTTGCCAGCTAATTCCCATGTTGGTCATCTTGAACCGCCAGTAGTCCCTGTCTAATAATCAAAATGCGGTAACTTGTTGACATATGAAGCCGAAAATTGATTTGATTCGACATCACTAACCCAAAAGAAATAACTCGAAAGAAATTTTGATGAATTACATGATTAATAATTAAAATGTATTTCTACGCTTTCAACATACTTGATCGCGCGTTAAGTTCATTGGTAATTCCTAAATATTGTAAATCGAATGGAGTAAAGGCAACTTTTCGATTCCGACTCAAAAACAAATTTAGATAAATGAGTCACAATGATAACATATATACTCAAACATTCAAATTATTTAAATGATAATAAAATAAATAGTTGACAAAATATAACATATAAACGATAAATGTGCAAGTGAGCCTAGGCGTCGTAATTTCCAAAAATCCTTTCGAATAAAATGTATTTTCAGCGGTAACGATAATCAGGAATACAAGAGTATTTCATTTTAGATTCCTAGGTAAATACATCAAATTCTCAACCAAAATTAACCTGAACAACCCCAGCAGACGGAATAAGATAGTCAAGCCCCAGTTATAAAACACATGATTTAAATGACATTTGTTTTTTATCAAGATAAAACGTTTCAATACTAAATATTTCGCTAACTCGTGTATTGGTTTATAATTATGCTATAAAAGAAAACCACCGAAGTGGCCGCGTAACGTAGCGGTTAGCATGTTCGGCCGTGAAGCGGGAGACTTGAGTTCGATTCCCACTCTGGGCAGATAAATTTTTTTTATAAGAAAAATATAATATATTTTGTCTTATAAATTGCAGATATCAGTGGTGCAATTGTCATTTAACACCGCTGCAATAAACTCTTTCAAAATGTTGGGATTTAAAATGAATTCAAAAGCAATGCATTTAAAACTATTCACCTATGCGTTGTGAAACACTTAGAAATAATTAAATCGTGTGTATGATGTTTTACGTCGCTTTTTACAATATTTCAGTCATTGCACGCTGAAAAAAATTAAGATAACACAGGATTTTATTTCTGCTTTGAAAGTAAAATTGGACTCATCATTGTTAGGTTATTGTGATTTTGATATGAAATGTATATGTGTTAATTGTAAAAAAAAAAACACGGCTAAAAATCCATTGTAAACCAGGAGGTGTGCTAAGCAGAAACTATCCAGATAGCAGATGCGCATGTGTATGCCAACTTTTAGCATATCGATAGACCATCATACTGTGTTAACAGTGTTTTGCTTTACTCCTTTATCATTTAATATATGGATATAAAGTGCTAACTAACAAATTGCTAGTGTAAAGTGTTCAAGTTAGACTTTTGGCATGGGTAAATCCATGTCCAAATGTTATCTGCAGTTAGCCCCTTGCTGTGAGCACTTTCAGTGCTTTGATTATATAAATAACGAATGTGTAGCGATTTTGTACCGTTCTACATCTGCGCAGTTTGAAAGTTCATGCGACCTTCACTTTCTGCCTATATCTTCGATAGAGCTTAACGCAACGTCGGGCAACAGGCTAGAAGCGTTGCCAACTAGTGTTATGCCAATGTTACGTTTAATCTGAGTCAATGAAATTCCAAATAACCAGATGCGGGGCATTTGTCTGTATCGGTTTAAACACTCTCTCACATGCAATAACACATCTGCAGCAAACGATTTTGAAAGCATACAGGTAAAATAACTTTGTCTGGTTAATGAAAAGTATCATGACACAGGTCTTATAAATTTGTTAATTATAAATTGTGGTTTCATTTTAAAGAAATTAATTTGTATAATTTATTATTCCTATCCTTTGAAATATGTATTTCATTATTGAATAGAGTTGTAAAAAAATGTAACAACATTCGAAATTGTTCATTTACAGCAGGTTCTTCGGTTGTTGAAATGTTTTCCAAACTCGTCTGTTGTATATAAAAGTTGGGTGTCTTTAAATGGGGTTATGGTGATTTACGGAATTGTTAAAATATTTATAAGATATCGATTTTTTCAGATTCTACAAAAAAACACTATTTGGTATAACCACAATGATCTCAACTTCCACTCCCTTCCTGATGAGTCAAAAATATATTGAAAAAAAAATTAATTATAAAAACGTTTTGTTGATTCTGTAATATCAACACATTCCAACCAGTACTTGAATTATTGAACATCGCACTCGTAATGTCGCTGTGATCTAACCTTTTTTTGTTAACTTTTCATTGTATCATACGGTGCATGTATATATTAAAGGGACTGAATCCCATATGAGAAAAAAGCGAAAAAAAAAAGAAAATTGTTAGAAATTGCTATTACCTTGATGTTTTTGCATATAAGGCATTGAGATTTGCTGACTGATGTACTACAATATATGCACACTATTAATATTGCGGAGATTTTTTCGTTATTTTGCATTGTAAAATCTACTGGGTTAGTAACCCAGTAAATCTAAAAATATCGCTGTATATTTATCACGTGATCACTACAACCGAATTGACAATCTCCTTCCCAGAGTTGTTGTTCCTTACACTCACGCATACATGAATGTAATGAGTCGATAGTGGTAGAGAATGCCGAATTGAATACACAAATTAAAATGAGCAAGAGGAAATTCCACGGTAAACGGGAAAACACGGAGCGGACGTTTTTTTAACTGCTTATTTCCTATGAAATAATAAAAAACAAGACTTGTACGACCTTCTACAACATTCCGTTACATATATATCGACGTATTTTGGATTAATTAGAATAAGTATAAAATATAATGATTTTGGACCATTATGGTGTTCAGTCCCTTTAAAGTGTATCTTGATGTTAACCAATCTCCCTTGAGGAGGGTGAATAAATAAATAAATAAACGCCCACTCTCCTTCCCGATGAGTCAAAAATCAATTGAAAAATAATCGCTTTGGAACAGTTATATCTATCGTAAACATATAAATTGAATGCACAGCAACAAGCAGGGGGGTTTACATTATAAAATGGGCGTCCGTCGAAAAGGGTGTCTCTTGTTCCACCAGGGAACTTTAATAAACAAAAAGGATGAGCATAAATATAACGACTTACCGTCTCACTAGAGCCTTTCCTGTCCGTCTATTGAACAGTAGGAATCCGCTGTGGTCGAGTGGTTAGCGTCGGGGATTTGAAACCGGGTGTCCCGGGTTCGATCCCCATTCGCGGCACTACGGTCATGGTGGAGTGCCCATGGGCAAGGCACATTTTCTAGCCTAGTACTGGTTAGTTTACCCAGGAATTATGAATAAGTGAACTGTCGCCGTGATATAACTGTAATAATGTTGGAAGCGGCGTAAAACCTCAATAAAACCAATCTATAAAACAATAACATATGTGTTAAATAAATTTAACAAATAAATGTCAAGTTCTTAAAAAGAAAGTATTAAAAAAACGTAGATTTATTTCGAATGGTTTTGACGTTATAAAAGCATTTTGCTGTTCCCTATAACCTTTTCTTAGTGTGTACCTTTTCCCATTTGGTATACCAATATATTTCTCCGAACGCAAAGACATGTTATGTTTGTAACTCTACCTTCAATTGGAAAGTGATATTCAGTATGGGATTGAGGTTAATGTTCATGTCCCTTGGTTTCAAGATGATCTTTTGTGAAATCCAGAAAAAGGCATATGGCCGAAATATAGAATCGTATAAAGAGTTATTTTATTGTTAAGCGTATCTTATTTGGCAGAAGCGTCTCTAAATAAGCTGTTCCACGAGAAAATCAACACTATGGTATCTGCGTAATGTATCGACACAGATCAGCCTGCGCAGTCCGCGCAGACTAATCCGGGCCGACACAATCCGTCTCAGGGGGATAGAGGTATAGAGTAATGATTCCTGAATTAGAAAATCCACAGGAGGCGAAAAGTGTCTGTCTGGGTTATCCTGCGCGGCATGCTACGGCTGATCCGGGTCGATTTTCAACGCAGAGTCAACAAGGTTGGTTTTCTCGTAATTCGGCTCATTTGGCAGGAGCGGCTCGAAATGTTTGTTCTCTGTGTGATTGGCCCACGTTTACAGAGCTAGAACAGACTACGACGCTGGGCAATTTTCTCCCGATCTACACACTAGTTGCAAATGCCTTAATTCTTTCCCTCATACAACAATTCTGTATGTAAGTATATGGCAAATCTGTATAAATTAAATGTTTGACAAATTTTGTCAAAACATAGAAAATCTCCATAATTGAATGGATAACCTATGACAAAAAGTGGAAAACATTGTGACAAAAGGAGAAATTGCACGTTTTGTGCAATTTCTTCTTTAGTCACTATGTTTTCAAAACGCCGTCTGCTGCAGAGGCGTCCGAAAGCGTCTATATGAGGGAAAGGGTTAAAGTGTGTGTTTGTTATTAATAGAATTGAAAACATTATAACAAAAGGAGACATTATGTCCAATACATATAGCAAACTTAACTCTTTCAAGCACACAACACATTTGCAGCAGATAACTCCATTAACGTGTATGTAAGTATATGAGTAGTATAGGGGCCGGTTGGGCCCCAAACAAAGATGACGTAATCGGCGGCCATTTTGTTGACCTAGTTACTATTTATAGTATCTCATTTGCATATAAGGATTGACACGAGTGAGGACGCCATTTTGTAGTTATACAATGACTGCGCATGTCCATTTTAGTTCTATATTTAGAATGACATCATGGGTCTATATTTAGAAAGCTTTAACAATGGAGCAAGTGTTTCGGTAGCACCCTTCGGGCGAGACCACCAACGATTTGTCTCTAGCCTTCTACCAATAGATTCTAGCGGGTATGTTGTTGGAACCCTCGAAAATAATGGCGGGGAAATTCGACCTAACCTTTGCTACATTGTTTCGGGAAACCTGACACGAGACATCCATACGACACGATATATCCCTTTAATATGTCGTATAGTCGAGCCGAAGCACGCAGTCAAACATGTAGGGTAAAGCAATAAATTTAACGTCTTACCTCTAGAGCGTCCACAGTTCAAATGACAGAGATCCCGCTCTATTTTTAGACTCGGTATTTCACCATATTTTTATAAATAGATTATGTGTCATGTTCTATAAATAGATTATATGTCATTTACTATAAATAGATATTTCTAATAGTTCTATATTTAGAATGACATCATGGGTCTATATTTAGAAAGTGTTGGAGCTGGCGGAGAAATTCGACCTACCCTTTGCTACATTGTTTCGGGAAACTGAAACATCCATACGACACGATATATCCCTTTAGTATAGTCGGCACATAGTCAAACATGTATGGCAATAAATGTAACGTCTTACCTCTAGAGCGTCCAGAGTTCAAATGACAGAGGTCCCGATCTATTTTTAGTTTCGATATTTCACAACCACTATCGAATATTTCATCAGACCAGGTGTACCAACAATAGAGCATTGAAATGACAAAGTTAATCTCATTTAAAGGCGCCATACTGTCTGCGTCTGAACATCTGCAACGAACGTGTTAACACTTGTCTGAGAATAACACTTTACAGTGCGGTTTCAAAACCTGAATATTGACAGAGTTTCGAACTCATAACCCTCATCGTATTGCTCTCAGGTGTGTTAGCATTGACCCATTATCAGAGTCATCAGATTGTGTTCATTTGGTGACGGAAGTACGGACAAAGACCTTTTGAAATGCTAAACACGATATATCCCTTTTGTATGTCATATAGTCGAGTCGAAGCACGCAGTCAAACATGTATGGTAAAGCAATAAATTTAACGTCTTACCTCTAGAACGTCCAGATCTCAAATGACCGATGCGCATGTCCCAATTTATTTTTAGATTCGATATTTCACCATCGCTATCGGATATTTCATCAGAAACTCAACAGGTGTGAGAACAATATAGCATTGAAATGCCAAAGAAAACGTGGACAATGGATGAATAGACTGCTTTAAACCAAACGGCGCCACAGTGTCTGAAGAACACCTGCACGTTAACACTTGCCTGAGAATAACCCTTTACACTGCTACTGCTGTTCAAAAGTTTATCCTTCATGATGAAAGTTATTATTATGTTTGAATTTGCACTTGAAAAGTGTCAGTGAAGTTATACACGACTTTACCAAATTGATCATATTTCAAATATAGCGGGAAAAGGAGCCCATTAAAAGCGTCAAATCAGTTTTTACTAATTCATTTCACTATTTACGCTTTAACTTTTTCTCTTTATGCTACCAAATGATAGAGGTCACCAAAAGCTTTCATTTAAACCCGGGGTTGTAGAGAAAATATTCAGCCGTTTTCGAGTTATGTAATATGAGAGATTTTTAAACCCCCAAAATGAACTTGCCCCGATCCTCAAGTTTGATATACCATTGGAAAGATCTCGTTGCACCCTTTTCATATATGAAAAAATTATGGTCCTACGAATATTAGTTCTCTAGTTATCGTCGTTTTAAATATGTGTTTGTTTCAAAGTGCGTCAAAAGGCTTCTTAATGCGTAAATGCCGATAACTCCTTTATTTCTTGTCCGAATGTAGTCGTGTTTGGATTCGTTGAAAAGGGTTTCGTAAACTCTATCGATTGAGGAGGTCAAACCGGAAGTTTGGTCTGTCTGTAAACCGGAAGTGTCGTCATTATATTTTACAATGGTCATATCTTCCTTAGTTCTGAACCGATGTTTACAATTTGTATATCATTCGAAAGCTCTCATTGAGATATGAGTATATTCGAAGTTGAAAGATATCCGATCAATGTTTTCATGACATTGTACTTTAAATAAGCAGCGCAAGGGGTAAATGAAAAAACAAAGACATGAATACAATTTCTACAATTTTATTATATAATCAAGTATTGTAGTTCGCATAATCAAAATAACTAACACTATTTATTGAACACAGTATTCACAAATCACGATTCATTAAGGGATAAAAATGATTGTCAATTCGTCTCATATTCCATCCATGACGTCTATGAATAACTGTCAACCGTTCCGTTATGTTGTAAACGTGGTTAATTTAGGGCTCCCCCCGGCATTTTCTTTCCGATAATTTAGTCACGTAGTCCCGGTGGTCCGTGTATTCGATATCCCTTTTTCGCATTGTCAATCATGGTATGTTGTCTTTTACTGGATACCTCTGATTTGGCTAGTTCAACAGCTTGAGCCACGGGTGTCACAAAGTTAATGGTGGGTTCTTTCATCGTCCCACCCATCTGAATTTTTTCCACGACGTATTGTCCTTTATGATTAGGTTTCAACTTCCCTTCGGCCATCCGTTGAAAATGTCGTGTCCACATTTCTACTCTATCCATCGTTGACGTAAGTGAAGTACACAGCGAGTGATAGTTTTATCTTTGGCTATTAGCTGTAACTTTCTTCCCCTTATAGCATGTCTTCACCATCACTGTCGTCGCTACCACCATAGCTAACGTCGTCGTTCTCAGACTTCACTATACCTTCTATTAAATAACTGTGTTTCTTAATGGCCGACTGTATGGCCTGTTCTAGTATCATTCCCTCGGACACGAGTTCGTGTACATCTTCCATGACACGTTGGTGAATGACTCCGTGTTCTAATTGGAATGTGTGGAGAAGCAGTTGGCTATACATACGTAAGACATGTGTTGTATCTTCCGCTACTATTTTTGAGTCTGCCTTTTTCTTGGCCTCGTCATTGGACATTCCATCTCGCTCATACTTTTCCACTTTTTTTCGCCAAGATTTTTCATTATTGTTCGAAGCTTTACGGTACATGACTTCAAACACTTTGTGTTCTTCGCTGTCTTTATCTTTTACATCTTCTTCGCTCTGGTCATAGGATATCCACCGTTTTAATGGAGGCGTTTCCGAGTGATCCTCCGTGGCAGAACGCTTATTACACCATCGTTTGACATGATTTTGTAAAGAATGAACGTCACCAAACACGATACCACAATCGTCGCAAACGGGCATGTCTAGACTGTTATCAGACTCGAGGCTGGAATCACTCTTTATGTACTCCACAGGGGTGTCCCTTATAGTTTTCTTAACTGAATATCCTCGCTGATCATACGCTGGAGTATCACTTATATACTTGTGTTCAGCTACTGATACATTCTGTTCAAAAATGTTTGGTCTAAGTCGCATGTATTCGGGTGTAGAGGCTTGAAGATCAATAACGAGATGTCCATATGGCTTTTCTGTGGCGTTTCGATATACATTCATGAAACTGTGACTACTGGTAGGGTAGATCCGTCGTGCCAGTACAGAAATTTGATGTCTATCAACTGGGTTGTTAAACACAATTAAATATTTTGTATTAAGGCTGATATCTCGGCACGCTTTTCCTTGAGGAAAAACGTTCTGTGTCAGGAAAATGACCGTCAAGTTTCTATGATGAGATCCTTTAGTAAAAAGATTAGCCACTCTTTCATCCTTCTTCGCCTCTCCCATCAAATCATCTAATATGATGCAGTTCCGCACGTTTACGTCTAGATACATATCTTGTTCAAGACAGTCTGGAATACCCCTCACAAATTCAACGTTAGACAATTCTGTCTTGATTTCGTCGTATAATGGTTGATTTTGACTATAACACCAGATGATCCTCTGAGGTGGTGGTTTTATTGTATCTTGGCACAATATCATCTTAGTCAATACCGATTTACCACTTCCACTCGGTCCAGACAAAACGAGTGTACACGGATGTTTAAACTTAAATACGGGCGCTCCGGGCGCTCCCAAATGCGCTCCGGGAGCTCCCAAATGCGCTCCGGGAGCTCCCAAATGCGCTCCGGGCGCTCCCAAATGCGCTCCGGGCGCTCCCAAATGCGCTCCGGGAGCTCCCAAATGCGCTCCGGGCGCTCCCAAATGCGCTCCGGGAGCTCCCAAATGCGCTCCGGGCGCTCCCAAATGCGCTCCGGGCGCTCCCTCATATTGTTGTACTCCTGGTGATATATTCCAGTATCTTTGGTCTGTATGTGAAGATGGTTCTTCAAAGTGTTTGTTTCTCTCATGTCTCATTAGATTGTATCTACTACAGAACGACCGATCACACGTTGTACAGAAAATTGTACTCATCTTTTCAAAGTCGTGTGTTGCAGTTTATTGTGGATATCTTCCCCTTATAAACTTACAGGGCGCTCCCAAATGCGCTCCGGGAGCTCCCCCTGAGCTCCCAAATGCGCTCCGAGCGCCCTGTAAGTTTATAAAGGGGAGATATCCACAATAAACTGCAACACACGACTTTGAAAAGATGAGTACAATTTTCTGTACAACGTGTGATCGGTCGTTCTGTAGTAGATACAATATAATGAGACATGAGAGAAACAAACACTTTGAAGAACCATCTTCACATACAGACCAAAGATACTGGAATATATCACCAGGAGTACAACAATATGAGGGAGCGCCCGGAGCGCATTTGGGAGCGCCCGGAGCGCATTTGGGAGCTCCCGGAGCGCATTTGGGAGCGCCCGGAGCGCATTTGGGAGCTCCCGGAGCGCATTTGGGAGCGCCCGGAGCGCATTTGGGAGCGCCCGGAGCGCATTTGGGAGCTCCCGGAGCGCATTTGGGAGCTCCCGGAGCGCATTTGGGAGCGCCCGGAGCGCCCGTATTTAAGTTTAAACATCCGTGTACACTCGTTTTGTCTGGACCGAGTGGAAGTGGTAAATCGGTATTGACTAAGATGATATTGTGCCAAGATACAATAAAACCACCACCTCAGAGGATCATCTGGTGTTATAGTCAAAATCAACCATTATACGACGAAATCAAGACAGAATTGTCTAACGTTGAATTTGTGAGGGGTATTCCAGACTGTCTTGAACAAGATATGTATCTAGACGTAAACGTGCGGAACTGCATCATATTAGATGATTTGATGGGAGAGGCGAAGAAGGATGAAAGAGTGGCTAATCTTTTTACTAAAGGATCTCATCATAGAAACTTGACGGTCATTTTCCTGACACAGAACGTTTTTCCTCAAGGAAAAGCGTGCCGAGATATCAGCCTTAATACAAAATATTTAATTGTGTTTAACAACCCAGTTGATAGACATCAAATTTCTGTACTGGCACGACGGATCTACCCTACCAGTAGTCACAGTTTCATGAATGTATATCGAAACGCCACAGAAAAGCCATATGGACATCTCGTTATTGATCTTCAAGCCTCTACACCCGAATACATGCGACTTAGACCAAACATTTTTGAACAGAATGTATCAGTAGCTGAACACAAGTATATAAGTGATACTCCAGCGTATGATCAGCGAGGATATTCAGTTAAGAAAACTATAAGGGACACCCCTGTGGAGTACATAAAGAGTGATTCCAGCCTCGAGTCTGATAACAGTCTAGACATGCCCGTTTGCGACGATTGTGGTATCGTGTTTGGTGACGTTCATTCTTTACAAAATCATGTCAAACGATGGTGTAATAAGCGTTCTGCCACGGAGGATCACTCGGAAACGCCTCCATTAAAACGGTGGATATCCTATGACCAGAGCGAAGAAGATGTAAAAGATAAAGACAGCGAAGAACACAAAGTGTTTGAAGTCATGTACCGTAAAGCTTCGAACAATAATGAAAAATCTTGGCGAAAAAAAGTGGAAAAGTATGAGCGAGATGGAATGTCCAATGACGAGGCCAAGAAAAAGGCAGACTCAAAAATAGTAGCGGAAGATACAACACATGTCTTACGTATGTATAGCCAACTGCTTCTCCACACATTCCAATTAGAACACGGAGTCATTCACCAACGTGTCATGGAAGATGTACACGAACTCGTGTCCGAGGGAATGATACTAGAACAGGCCATACAGTCGGCCATTAAGAAACACAGTTATTTAATAGAAGGTATAGTGAAGTCTGAGAACGACGACGTTAGCTATGGTGGTAGCGACGACAGTGATGGTGAAGACATGCTATAAGGGGAAGAAAGTTACAGCTAATAGCCAAAGATAAAACTATCACTCGCTGTGTACTTCACTTACGTCAACGATGGATAGAGTAGAAATGTGGACACGACATTTTCAACGGATGGCCGAAGGGAAGTTGAAACCTAATCATAAAGGACAATACGTCGTGGAAAAAATTCAGATGGGTGGGACGATGAAAGAACCCACCATTAACTTTGTGACACCCGTGGCTCAAGCTGTTGAACTAGCCAAATCAGAGGTATCCAGTAAAAGACAACATACCATGATTGACAATGCGAAAAAGGGATATCGAATACACGGACCACCGGGACTACGTGACTAAATTATCGGAAAGAAAATGCCGGGGGGAGCCCTAAATTAACCACGTTTACAACATAACGGAACGGTTGACAGTTATTCATAGACGTCATGGATGGAATATGAGACGAATTGACAATCATTTTTATCCCTTAATGAATCGTGATTTGTGAATACTGTGTTCAATAAATAGTGTTAGTTATTTTGATTATGCGAACTACAATACTTGATTATATAATAAAATTGTAGAAATTGTATTCATGTCTTTGTTTTTTCATTTACCCCTTGCGCTGCTTATTTAAAGTACAATGTCATGAAAACATTGATCGGATATCTTTCAACTTCGAATATACTCATATCTCAATGAGAGCTTTCGAATGATATACAAATTGTAAACATCGGTTCAGAACTAAGGAAGATATGACCATTGTAAAATATAATGACGACACTTCCGGTTTACAGACAGACCAAACTTCCGGTTTGACCTCCTCAATCGATAGAGTTTACGAAACCCTTTTCAACGAATCCAAACACGACTACATTCGGACAAGAAATAAAGGAGTTATCGGCATTTACGCATTAAGAAGCCTTTTGACGCACTTTGAAACAAACACATATTTAAAACGACGATAACTAGAGAACTAATATTCGTAGGACCATAATTTTTTCATATATGAAAAGGGTGCAACGAGATCTTTCCAATGGTATATCAAACTTGAGGATCGGGGCAAGTTCATTTTGGGGGTTTAAAAATCTCTCATATTACATAACTCGAAAACGGCTGAATATTTTCTCTACAACCCCGGGTTTAAATGAAAGCTTTTGGTGACCTCTATCATTTGGTAGCATAAAGAGAAAAAGTTAAAGCGTAAATAGTGAAATGAATTAGTAAAAACTGATTTGACGCTTTTAATGGGCTCCTTTTCCCGCTATATTTGAAATATGATCAATTTGGTAAAGTCGTGTATAACTTCACTGACACTTTTCAAGTGCAAATTCAAACATAATAATAACTTTCATCATGAAGGATAAACTTTTGAACAGCAGTAGCAGTGTAAAGGGTTATTCTCAGGCAAGTGTTAACGTGCAGGTGTTCTTCAGACACTGTGGCGCCGTTTGGTTTAAAGCAGTCTATTCATCCATTGTCCACGTTTTCTTTGGCATTTCAATGCTATATTGTTCTCACACCTGTTGAGTTTCTGATGAAATATCCGATAGCGATGGTGAAATATCGAATCTAAAAATAAATTGGGACATGCGCATCGGTCATTTGAGATCTGGACGTTCTAGAGGTAAGACGTTAAATTTATTGCTTTACCATACATGTTTGACTGCGTGCTTCGACTCGACTATATGACATACAAAAGGGATATATCGTGTTAAGCATTTCAAAAGGTCTTTGTCCGTACTTCCGTCACCAAATGAACACAATCTGATGACTCTGATAATGGGTCAATGCTAACACACCTGAGAGCAATACGATGAGGGTTATGAGTTCGAAACTCTGTCAATATTCAGGTTTTGAAACCGCACTGTAAAGTGTTATTCTCAGACAAGTGTTAACACGTTCGTTGCAGATGTTCAGACGCAGACAGTATGGCGCCTTTAAATGAGATTAACTTTGTCATTTCAATGCTCTATTGTTGGTACACCTGGTCTGATGAAATATTCGATAGTGGTTGTGAAATATCGAAACTAAAAATAGATCGGGACCTCTGTCATTTGAACTCTGGACGCTCTAGAGGTAAGACGTTACATTTATTGCCATACATGTTTGACTATGTGCCGACTATACTAAAGGGATATATCGTGTCGTATGGATGTTTCAGTTTCCCGAAACAATGTAGCAAAGGGTAGGTCGAATTTCTCCGCCAGCTCCAACACTTTCTAAATATAGACCCATGATGTCATTCTAAATATAGAACTATTAGAAATATCTATTTATAGTAAATGACATATAATCTATTTATAGAACATGACACATAATCTATTTATAAAAATATGGTGAAATACCGAGTCTAAAAATAGAGCGGGATCTCTGTCATTTGAACTGTGGACGCTCTAGAGGTAAGACGTTAAATTTATTGCTTTACCCTACATGTTTGACTGCGTGCTTCGGCTCGACTATACGACATATTAAAGGGATATATCGTGTCGTATGGATGTCTCGTGTCAGGTTTCCCGAAACAATGTAGCAAAGGTTAGGTCGAATTTCCCCGCCATTATTTTCGAGGGTTCCAACAACATACCCGCTAGAATCTATTGGTAGAAGGCTAGAGACAAATCGTTGGTGGTCTCGCCCGAAGGGTGCTACCGAAACACTTGCTCCATTGTTAAAGCTTTCTAAATATAGACCCATGATGTCATTCTAAATATAGAACTAAAATGGACATGCGCAGTCATTGTATAACTACAAAATGGCGTCCTCACTCGTGTCAATCCTTATATGCAAATGAGATACTATAAATAGTAACTAGGTCAACAAAATGGCCGCCGATTACGTCATCTTTGTTTGGGGCCCAACCGGCCCCTATACTACTTATATGTGAAAAATCTGTATAAATGAAATTTACCTATTGAAATTTTTTAAAAAACAGTGTGATAAAAGCAGAAATCGCTTATCTGGAGCATTCTAAGATCTTGTAGATCAGTCAAAATGTGTCGTCATGCGGGAAACGGTAAACATAGCGAGGGACGTTTAAGAAGGCACACAGTATAACTGTATGAAGATAGGAGTTAAATAATACAGATGCGCATTCTGTGTGGGATATGTAGTTATAAAGGAATTAAAGTTTCGATCCTCGCATGTTGATGCATCTGCAATCCACTCCGTTTAAAGACATTGCGACAAAAGAAGACGTTACTCATTATAAGAAATTTCTTACTTTTACCACATTGTTTTTTATCTTTTTTCATTGTGTGAACCTTCATTTATATATAGATATTACATCTTTTTGCCTATATGTTTTCAAAGTTGTCTACTGTAAAATTTGCTGTGTTTGAAGGAAGGGTAAAATGCGCAAAAAAGCTATTGGGTTGCGGTAAAGCAATTGAATGTAAAAAAAAAATGATACTTGAAAAAGAAGAAATTGCGCAAACATGCATGCGTTAGACGAAATACATTACATTCTTATGCAATAGGATTAAGTTTTAGTAAACGAATCAACTTAATCGTTCGATAGATTAAGATATTCACTTTAAAATTCTTACTTACAATAAAACCCTTTCTTCCAAGCATTATCGCTTGCTCGATTTCATCATAAAACGTTAGACAGTATTGGTTTTCCAGAGCAATAACTGAACTGTTAATATTACATGATATTATTTAGTTTCGCTCTTAACCCTTTTCGCTGTTGAATTGTACAAAGTCGACTCTTCCATGTTGAAAATTGGACCACTCCATTTTTCGTCCAACGGGAAGCTTGGCAAAATGTTATGTCTAAGTCGCAAACAATGCAGATTTCAGGTGAGACAGCTCGTAACGAGCTGTCTCAGCTGAATCTGCATTGTTTGTAAAAGCCTTAAATTGCCTTTGGCAGCGAAAGTGTTAAAGGGCCTTCGTAAAAATAAAAATTCTTGAAATAAAATAAAATTAAACTAAAAAAGAAATAATATACATTTTATTTTGATATAGAGTTATAAACGGTTTTGTAAAAGGAGCGAGTAATTCTTCCTATTTCTATATTGTTTTCAAAAAAAAAAAAAAAAAAAATCGTCTGATGTAAAGGTAAACACGTCGCCAAAAGGATTCCGCCACATAGTCAATGAATCTTTTCACGAGACATTCCACGCACCGCAGGTGTACATGAATAAAATATTTCAAACATGAATTTCACCGATCAATTTTAAAAACCCTTCATCTGACCGTCTGAGTGAAAACCCTTTCCCACACGCAGACGAATAATGACGCCTCTGCAGCAGTTTGAAAACATTGTGGTAATAGGATAAATTGTTCATAATGAGCAGTTATTTGAACTCTGTTAAATAATTTCACTTTTATTAATATTTTACCTAGAAAATTGTAAGTCGTTTGCTGCATATTTATTTTGTATGTGGGGAAAGGGTTAAACTTATTCATTTTACATCGATTCACTGTGAAGAGACTTACATTTGAACCGCTCCACGAGAAAACCAACATTGTGAACTCTGCGTAACGTATCCACCCGGATTAGCCTAAGCAAGCCGCGTTGGCTATCACGGACAGACACTTTTCGCCTCCTGTGGATTTTATGTTTTAGGAATCATTACTTTATACCTCTATAACCCCTGAGACGGAATGTGTCGGCCGGATAAGACTGCTCAAAATGCGCAGGCTGATCTGGATCGATGTATTACGCAGAGACCATAATGTTGGTTTTCTCGTGGTACGGCTCATTTCACTTTATTAATAAATCCTTTCTTTATGACTGCTTCTTTGAAAGAAATCCAATGTGTGGGCAGGTGTAGAACTCGTGACTGTGTTTGCTACCACCACACCACCGAGGAGGTCCTTGGGTATCGAACCGGGGACCATTCATCTTTAGACTCGAACTTTACCCCCGGAGCGCATGGCTTTCACTTCGTCTAAACTGTCGTGAATGAGAGTGTTATATATATATTTATTTTTTTAAACGGATCCTAATTAGGTGAAGAAAAGGCATTTTGGTTCCCACATACCCATCTTCTAGCTCTGTACTAAGGCGTTTTGCAGGCATTACACTTCTTATTTGACCCGAAAGATATTGGCTGGATATTAAGCGATATATTGTGGGGAAAAGAGCTGTATACCACTCCTTGTATGGACCTCTGCGTACCTTTCAAAGGCTCTGGCAGGTCTGAAGTCTCAACAGAGCATTTACTGCTCTCATATATTTAGATAGACCGGCAGACGTAACTGGTTGCCATAAGGATTTTTCAAATTGGTACATTTCTCCCTTTACCATAATGCTTTCTGCCCCATTCTCTAATTATAACATTAAGACAGATTTCGCGTAGATGTTTTGAAAGTCGTCTTCAGATTTGCTGTATGTGGTAAACTGTTAAATTAAAACTTACATTCAATAGAGCCAACGATGGCAACCTATGGCAAGAAATCAGAGTTGACGCCAATTTTAATAATACCCTTGTTACATATCGAGGGCTTGGCGTGAAACGGTTGTAACTAAAATAGGTATTTTTTTTACCAAGGTTAATCACCTCATCATAAAGTCTTTACAAGCGTTAAATCACTTTTCTTGGTAAACAATGGAAATTTAGGTGCCATTGCTCGTTCTGAGTTCGTTGTTTACAAAGGGGTCAAAATTGCCCTAAACCAGGGTTTTCAAAATAGGTTTTTAGTTACAACCGTTTCACGCCAAGCCCTCGATATAGTGATATATGGGAGGGTGGTTTCGATTCTTGTCTGTGCTATTAATTATTTAGACCATTGCCACAAACGTCATTTTCCTTCAACACATGGGTTAAGACGTCAACACGTGAAGGTAGCTCGTTGTCTGGGATATATGTTAGGGGTGAATGAAGGCAGGAAAAACGAACTGGCTGTCGTGGTATATCTGAAATATTGTTGAAAAACGGCATTAAAGTTCAATGAATCGATTGCTTCATTGTACTTTTTCATATCGGTAACCCCCCTTTCTCAAATGCAACAACGCCTCCTGTTTCCTTACGCAGTATATACGTACAGGGCAAGCCTGATAAACGGCCCTTACATGCACACGCGGTACACGCGAGTTAAACACCTGTTATATTAGGAAACAAGCCTAGTAAACATATGTCTAGCACATGTTCTGTTAATTCCAACACTTGCTTCGACCTTGCAACACCTGGCCTGGTATGATTCACTGGAGATCAACGCTGGTTTTTTTTAAAGCAGTTTTTCAGTTATTTCGGGGCGACCAGTTGACCTAATCATGTGATGGCTGGCTCTTTGGCAACTGGTTACCTTTCCTACATAAGCTTCTCTGTCAGCAAATGCATGGGAGGCGAATGACAGAGGTATTTATACAAACATTCCTCTGCGAAATAATGCGATAAAGCAATATTACAGTCGTGCAATATAAACAGGGATATATCCATTCATTCTTCAGCGAAATAATACAATATCGCACTCTTGAAGTCAAACAATACCAGTTTGGGAAATGAAAGGATATCGCACCCATAATTTGTTCGATAAATCGACAAGGACACATACACTCATTATTTTACGATATAATACGACATCCCACGCTTAGAGTCATGCAATATCGACCAGAACACAATGAATCATTTATTAATCTTCGAAATAATTGAATTTCGCACTTTTAATGACTTGAAATACCGCTAGGGTTATATGCACTCATTCTTTTAAGAAAGACCGCCTCGATGGTGTAGTGGTAGAGCCTCCACCTCGGGCGTGCGGGAGGTCGCGGGTTCGATCATCTGGCGGGTCATATCAAAGACTTTATAATTGGTGGTAATGGCTGCCTTCCTTGGCGCTCAGGGTTGCGGTGGCTATCATTACGACAGACTGGCTGGTGTAAGAATAAATCGACCAGTGGTACTGGTACCTTACTCCGTGATATAACTGAAATGTTATTGAAATCGGCGTTAAACACGAAACAATCAATCTTTTACAAAATAGTACGATACCCTACTCTTAAGTTACTACTCGGTCAATGTCGAATGATCCCGTAGTAGTAGACATCATACATAGGATACCCCGGTACCAAAATGATTTAACCTAAAAATTCCTGAAGATATTGTCAGTCATTCCTTTCGTCTTACAGACTCGTACGATCAGTTTTAATCCTTTCCCTCATATAGACGCTTTCTGACGCCTCTGCAGCAGACGGCTTTTTGAAAACATAGTGACAAAAGAAGAAATTGCACAAAACGTGCAATTTCTCCTTTTGCCACAATGTTTTCACACTTTTTGTCATAGGTTATCCATTAAATTATGGAGATTTTCTATGTTTTGACAAATTACGTTCAAAGTCGTCTGCTGCAGAATTGTCGTATGAGAGGGAAATGGTTAATTGTTACGGAATACAAGCACCGGGAGTGCTGGAACAGGTGCTATAACCCTTACCCTACTCTAACCGACTTTAACTAACAACTACGCATGCCGTATTTTAAAGCAAAATATGCGAACAATGAAGACCAAGATCAACCGGCAACATTCGTGCGATTCAATATTGTTGTACAATGTTCACATGCTCACTCACCAATAAGTACTACAGTACAGTAATTGGTTTAACTCTTTCAGCGCCAAAGGCAATATTGAGTTTTTTTGCAAACAATACAGATTCAGGTGAGTCAGCTCGTAACGAGCTGTCTCACCTGAAATCAGCATTGCTTGCCTTTTATTTATCATAAAGTCCAAAACTATTGTTAAATGAGAAATGGAGACGCCCGATTTTGAACATTGAAGAGTCTACTTTAAACAATTCGGCGCTGAAAGAGTTAAATTTATTAGAAATGCATGTCGATGGTATTAGTCGTAGGAATGCAGTGTAAACAGGTGTTACATACTCTTTGTTCCGTAGACAAGTCATTAGTAGTCTATTAAACCAATTGTTGCGCACTGGGATGCCTGTTGTAGGCTGGCAGAAGTCTGTCGTAAAACCGATTAGTAAGCTTTTTGGACCACAGCATGCTAAAATCATCATTTGGGCAAAGGGAATTTAGCGCAGTCTCTGAGGAAACACTTCAATACAATTCACTATGCTATCATTGGAATATAAGACCTCCGGCCCAAAATAAATATACATTTTACTGATATACTAATCAATGTTTTGGGGTGACGTATAATATACACGGTTCTGATAGCCCACTTGTCTACCTAACATAGAGCAAATTAATCTTCCCACTAAGACTATACATGTATGTGATTTGATAGTACAGTCAAACTTGTGTTTAAAGACCACCCATGGGAAGTGAACACTATGGTCTTTGTTCACAGGTGAACTTTAATTACAGGGTTATTCATACAGAAAATTAGTATTTGGGGAAATTCAAAACATGGTCGCTATAGCTGGTCTTTTTAGCACAGGTTCGACTGTAATTACATTGCACAATTTATTTCAAAAATGTCGGTTCTCGCGTGACATCTGTCAAAACAGAGGTCCATAGGGAAGACTGAATTTACCAAACTTTGAAGCACTCTTAAATAAAGCAATTAATATTATCATTATTTCATCATAATATCACCCTCAGATCCCTGTACCACAGGGGTATGGTATCTGATAACGAGGTGTTATTGTGTTTGTGTTTATGTTAACAAATCACCTGTTTTCATGTAATAAATCTGTTTTTCTGACATATTAATACGATGGGGGGATTGTTTTATAATACAAGCAGAAGTGCAATAACAATTATTAAAAAATTATATCACGTAATGTTATGTGTTCACCCTTTTCCCACATTCAACAAAAATGCAGCGGACGGTTTTAAACGGATAGAATTACACATGCTAAACTAAGAAAGATATTTATATATGAAAGTATAATTGTTGAACAGGGTTGAAAACATTGGGGCAAAAGGAGAAATTGCTCACTATGAAACAATGTTTTCAAACGTTTTCTTCTGGAGAAGCGTCAGAAAGTATAAAACCTCAAGCGTTGTTTGTGTTTTGTAAATATTGAATAAGAGCCGTGTTTGGCGATAGAGTATTATATTGACTCTTCCGTATGCCATCCATTAAAGTTATAATGCTGTAAAATTAGCCGGGCTCAACTTTTAGCTTTATGTCAGTAGATCAATTTGAATTTGCGTAACATAAAGGCGAACGGTGAGTTTTCTAGTGAGACTGAGTGTATGCATAGGCTCACCCGAGTATTCACTAGATGCATATGCAACAATACAGTGGTGCAGAGGTAGATCTTGGACCTCTCGTACCAAATGCCTCAGGTTCGAATTACATGTGGCTGGTTCTGCATTTGGGATACATCTTAGCATTGGTTAAGTTTCCAGAGAGTACTAGTACTACAACAACAACAACTACTACTACTACTACTACTACTACTACTACTACTACTACTACTACTACTACTACTACTACTGCTACTGCTACTGCTACTGCTACTACTACTGCTACTGCTACTACTACTACTACTACTACTACTGCTACTACTGCTACTGCTGCTACTGCTACTACTACTACTACTACTACTACTACTTCTTCTACTACTACTACTACTACTACTACTACTACTACTACTACAACTACTACTACTACTACTACTACTACTACTACTACTACTACTACTACTACTACTACTACTACTACTACTACTACTACTACTACTGCTACTGCTTCTGCTACTGCTACTGGACTACGATGACTACGATAACTACGACAACTACGACTACGACTACGACACATTTACTACTACTTCTACTGCTAATACTATAATAATAATAATATTACTACAACAACAACTATTACTACTACTACTACTTATACTATTCATACTTATACTATTTATATTTATACTATTCATACTTATACTATTCATACTTACACTATTCATACTTATACTATTCATACTTATACTATTCATACTTATACTATTCATACTTATACTATTCATACTTATACTATTAATACTTATACTATTAATACTTATACTATTCATACTTATACTATTCATACTTACACTATACTTATACTATTCATACTTATACTATTCATACTTATAGTATTCATACTTATACTATTCATACTTATAGTATTCATACTTATACTATTCATACTTATACTATTCATACTTATAGTATTCATACTTACACTAGTCATACTTATACTATTCATACCTACACTAGTCATATTTATACTATTCATACTTTTACTATTCATACTTATGTTATTCATACTTACACTAGTCATACTTATACTATTCATACTTTTACTATTAATACTTATACTATTAATACTTATACTATAATAATACTATTCATACTTATACTATTCATACTTATACTATTCATACTTATATTATTCATACTTATACTATTAATACTTATACTATTAATACTTATACTATTAATACTTATACTATTAATACTTATACTATTCATACTTATACTATTCATACTTACACTATACTTATACTATTCATACTTATACTATTCATACTTATAGTATTCATACTTATACTATTCATACTTATACTATTCATACTTATACTATTCATACTTATACTATTCATACTTATACTATTCATACTTATAGTATTCATACTTACACTAGTCATACTTATACTATTCATACCTACACTAGTCATATTTATACTATTCATACTTTTACTATTCATACTTATAGTATTCATACTTACACTAGTCATACTTATACTATTCATACTTTTACTATTCATACTTATACTATTCATACTTATACTATTCATACTTATACTATTCATACTTATACTATAATAATAATATTCATACTTATACTATTCATACTTACACTAGTCATACTTATACTATTCATAATTATACTATTCATACATATACTATTCATACTTATACTATTCATATATACTATTCATACGTATACTATTCATACGTATGCTATTCATACGTACACTATTCATACTTATACTATTCATATTTATACTATTCATACTTATACTATTCATACCTACACTATACGTATACTATTCATACTTATACTATTCATACTTATACTATTTATACTTATACTATTCATACCTACACTATACTTATACTATTCATACTTATACTATTCATACTTATACTATTCATACTTATACTATTCATACTTATACTATTCATACTTATACTATTCATACTTATACTATTCATACTTATACTATTCATACCTACACTATACTTATACTATTCATACTTATACTAGTCATACTTATACTATTCATACTTATACTATTCATACCTACACTATACTTATACTATTCATACTTATACTATTCATACTTATACTATTCATACTTATAATATTCATATTTATACTATTCATACTTATACTATTCATACTTATACTATTCATACTTATACTATTCATACCTACACTATACTTATACTATTCATACTTATACTATTTATACTTATACTATTCATACCTACACTATTCTTATACTATTCATACTTATACTATTCATACTTATACTATTCATACCTACACTATACTTATACTATTCATACTTATACTATTCATACTTATACTATTCATATTTATACTATAATAATACTATTCATACTTATACTAGTTATACTTATACTATTCATACTTATACTATTCATACTTATAATATACTTATACTATTCATACGTATACTATTCATACTTATACTATTCATACTTACACTATTCATACTTATACTATTCATACTTACACTATACTTATACTATTCATACTTATACTATAATAATACTATTCATACTTATACTAGTCATACTTATACTATTCATACTTATACTATTGATACTTATACTAGTCATACTTATACTATTCATACTTACACTATTCATACTTATACTATAAATACTTATACTATTCATTCTTATACTATTCATACTTATACTATTCATACTTATACTATTCATACCTACACTATACGTACACTATTCATACTTATACTAGTCATACTTATACTATTCATACTTATACTATTCATACATATACTATTCATACTTATACTATTCATACATATACTATTCATACTTATACTATTCATATATACTATTCATACATATACTTTTCATACGTATGCTATTCATACGTACACTATTCATACTTATACTATTCATACTTATACTATTCATACTTATACTATTTATACTTATACTATTTATACTTTTACTAGTCATACTTTTACTATTCATACTTATACTATTTATACTTATAGTATTCATACTTATACTATTCATACTTATACTATACTTATACTATTCGTACTTACACTATTCATACTTATACTATTCATACTTACACTATTCATACTTATACTATTCATACTTACAATAATAATACTAATAACATACATACTGAACAAAAAAAACTTCCGATTTGTACACAAAGTGTTTGGTGAGTTAAAGAAATAATTGTGTAAAAAGTTAGTAGACAGGTAATATTAGCCTTGACCTGTGTTATCAGGATTCATGAATGTTATCGATTTTATTTGCACTGTTATTCGTCGACAACCTGAAACTCGATTTGCACGTGCATAATTTGTTTTGGTTGTCTTACTGACATTGTTGTCAAGTGAACGAAAACGCTCCAAATTCTGTAAAAAAATAACATTGTTTACATTGTAGCATTTTTAGTATTCCAAGAATACCCAATAATTTACGCGAACGTGCGATTGACATGCTTGATTCTGGCATGTCGACAGACTAGAAGACGTTGCAATGCATGTTGGGAGTTCTAGTCGAGTGATACGAAATCTTCGCGCACGATTTCGAACGACAGGACGCATCGACGACTTGCCACGTAGTGGTCGTCCGCGTGTTACAACGCGTGGTCAAGACCGCTATATAATGGACACTCATTTGCGCAATCGATTCCAAACTGAAACTGCTACTGCTGCTAACACACCTGGACTTCATAATAACCGAATCAGTTGGCAAACTGTTCGTAATCGCCGCGGGGGAACGGTTTACACGGACGACGTCCTTACGTCGGGTGCGTTTTAACACAATGTCATCGTGTAAATCGTCTTAATTGGGCACGTTTACACACTCGTTGGATACGACGACACTGGAATACCGTTCTTTTTTCGGATGAATCCAGATTTTGTTTACATCGTGCTGATGGCAGGGTGCGCGTCTACCGTAGGAGAAATGAAAGCTATGCTGACAATAACATTGATTTCATTGATGACTGGCCCGCTAAAAGTCCTGATCTCAACCCAATCGAGCACGCCTGGGTTTTTCTGGACAGGCGAGTGAGGCGTCGTCCCAACCCACCTGCTAACGTCAACGAACTTCGTCAAGCGCTCATTCAGGAATGGAACAATATTCCACAGGCAGAAATCAACAATTTAGTGAATTCTATGCGCCGGTGACGCAATGCAGTGGTCAACTCAAGAGGTGGTCATGCCCGTTATTAAGTGTTATTTTTGTTTTTAACCCCTACCTCACTTGGTCAAATTCCCCCCCCATTTTCTGTTAACCTTTGGCCATCATTTTTGCAAGAAACCATGAATCATGGAATACTCTTTAAAAGCATATTATAACAATGACTCCCCATATTTGTTTTCATCCAGCTATACTCAAGCAAACTTAGCGGAAGTTTCTTTTTTTGTTCAGTATATGTGTTATACTATTTCAGCGGTAGAGTGTGACAAACCTGGTCCCCCGTCTAATGGCAAGATTTACTTCACGCATAACGGTTCGGTTTTTACAGCTGAGTGTCAGTCGGGATACAGCCTCAAAGGCCCTAGAAAACGTTACTGTGATGGTTACAGCTGGTCGGGTTTTCCAGCATTGTGTAGAGGTTGGTTAATAGCTTAAGACTTCCCCGACCCTCTTTTTACTTCTTTTATGCCGCTTTTAACATGGTTTGCGTTGTATTAAAGCGTTTCCGGGGTAAGTTACCAGGGTAAGTTACCAGGGTAAGTTACCAGTGATACTGTCCCATTAATCTCACAGGTTCCCGGCGTGGAGTTTTGTCCCTTAAAAATAAATGATTAAATGATATTTTTGTTTTGTTTATATATGATGTATTTATAGTACGGTAGTGTATATTATACGATAGTGTGGGGGAAAATGACACGCCGGGTACCTGTGATTTATCTTGAATAACCAAAGCGTCCTGACTGGCATTATTTCCATTTTTAAAGTATTTGGTAGAAGCGCGTAGGACTTTCCCACGTACAATTCTATGCAATACACGTGCAACTGTGATATACACGTGCAAATCCATGAAATACACGTGCAACTCTATGCACTATCATACATTAATTCAATCCTTACCCACCGGCAGACGCTTTCTGACACATCTGCAGCAGACGACTTTTTGAAAACATTGTGACAAATGAAGAAACTGCTCATAATGAGCAATTTGTCCTTTTGCGAAAATGTTTTCACATCAATTTAATAATTACACTTCCATTTATAGAATGTTTCCATATTTATGTTTTTAAAAAATATTTTCAAAGTCGCCTGCTGCACATGTGTTATATGTTGGAAAGGGCGAAGCTTGCAATAGCAATTCCGTTATATCACGGCGATCTCTGGGTACTTCTGATCCATTAGTCCTGGCCGAGCCTCGGAAACTCAATCGTTAGCGACGCGGGCTTTCAATCGAGGGGTTGTGAGTTCGAATCCCAGCTCGGCAAACATTCTTTCTGACATTTGATAAAAGTCAATGCGACAAGCGCCACTCGTCTTCCATCAATGGGCAAAAGCAGCCAGTTGCTTTGGAAGTTTGTTGTGGGGATCACTGGTGTGGGGGGAAGCCAGGAAACACATGAATATATTAACTGATATGACTGAAAAACTGTTGAAAACGGCGTAAAACCCAAATCAATCAATCTAATCTATCCACCAATACTGATAACAGCGCGTCAGGCGTAATATTAAACCCGCAATTCTGAGCGCAAATAACGGAACCATTGCTTTTCGGAGTGACCCGTTAAGGATGGAATTAATTGTTCGTGTTTTACGCCGCTTACTACAATAATTCAGTTATATCTCGGCGTTTCCTGACTTAGTTACCAGTACTTACTGGTCCATTTATACTTACACCTGCCAATCAGTCGTAATGCTAACCACGCAACCCTGAGCGTCAAGTAGGGCAGACTACTTCAATGTTTAAAGTCTTTGGTTTACACCTGCAACCTCCCGCGACCTCCCGCAACCGAGTCGGACGCTCTACCACTACACCATCGAGGCGGTCGGTATATTCCGCTATCGACTCTGAATGAGAAAATGACGGCTTAGTTCGAAAATCAATCTTTCAGATTCATATCCTGCTAGTCAGGACAAACGGGAAATCAGCGAACACGAGAACACCACGGACCAAGACGTTCTGTTTGAAAGGCAGCTCCAAAAGGACATCATTGATGCGGACGATACATGTTATCGAAGATTTAGGTAAGTGCTTTTGGGCTGTGTTGAAACTATTGCCATATATGTACCTAGGTCTAATTTCACCAACCTTACTTAGCGCTAAATAATACTTAAATACTTAAAAAGAAATTTCATCTTCTTTCGGCGATAGCTGTTTAACCATAGTTTTGACCTAGATGTTAAACAAATGATCTAGACTGTAGACCAATCAAATGTCGTATTCAATGAATAATGTCGAAGAAATAAAGGAAATGAAACGTTTTGATTGGTTCATAGTTAAGTTGGCGATCCTACGAGAGGCACTAATAAGATGAAGTTTTAAAGTGAAATGTTCTGCATACTAACTTTTAATTGTTTTCCTTAAGAAATAAATTTCAGTGAAAAAAATCAGTGAAAAGGTATGAAATATAATATTTAAAACAGAAACAATAATAATTTTTGAAACATGATAAGTTTTCAGTTATATATCTTCAATTGAAACTTATACACCTCTATGGAGCCTCGCGTAATCTCCAGTCATGTGGCGTATTCTCGGCCTTGATAATCTATTTTTAGAAACTTTAGCTGGACACATAGAACCTTTCTGATATTCAAGTCAAATCATATGCGCATGTTCAATTTCTTAGTGTTTTCTCATATTGATCGCCGTTTATCTTGTTTAAAGATATTTCTTTTTATTTACCTAATAAAAATGACAAAATATTTTAACACGTTTTGTTTGTTAGTCAAGTCAGCAAGGTGGCTATTTATGTTAATTTTGTCATTTACTTAAATACATTCCACCATTCATTTTTTACAAAATATTAGGGAAACAAAAATTATGACATGTGCTTTTAATTATTTAAGTAATACTAAGCACTGAGTAAGGTTGGTTGAATTGGGCACTTGTATGTTAGGTTTACTCTTTTGCATTTTCGAATAAATAAAATATACGCAATATATGAACTCGCGATAACTCATACATGGAACTTGACAACTACCTTGAACTGATCCGGGTTTTATTAAACAGCCTAGCAGCAGTTTTTGATTGTTCATACAATCGATTAGAACTTCTGCTTTGCCGTTGTCTTGATGCCTTAATGAACATTGGTGGGTACGAATATTCAAAAATGTAGCGTTTCTACTTAGTTATGGCTTTCAAGCCTTGATGCACATGGTAGGTGGGTTTAGCATTACCAGTGACTCGCTCTCATAAGGATAATTAGACCAGTAGTACTACAGTGTGGGTATACCACGTGAATTTGACGTCACAAATCCTACGGCGGACAGAAATATTTTATTTCTTCATCATTGTTAATGAACATGGCGCAGTCTACGCCGCTTACAGAGAGACCTATCTGCGGTATTTCAACGGAGTTTGATTAGTGAACACTTCGAAGGACCTGTTCTCAAAATGTAATTATTATCGCCAACAGCCGGAGCATTATCAAAACTAGATTTTGAGAACAGGTTCGTCGAAGTGTTTGACAAATCTAGACCACCAATCAAACTCCTGTAAAAACCGGAGACAGGACATTGTAAGCGGCGTAGACTGCGCCATGTTTCATTAAAAAGGGTGAAGAAATAAAACAGTTACCATTGTTTTTACATTCTTATCAAGAGCAATTATTGCTGTCTGACGTCAAAAGTCACGTGGTATACACACACTGTACTAGTAACTTACCGGAATATAAAAGATCCATTGTTGAGAGCGGCGTTTAACACCACGCACACAAACAAAGCTGCAGCGGACTAAACGCAGTCGCTTGTACGCGGTAAAATAATGCTCAGTTCACAATACTCATTCTACAGCCCGCCTCCTGAGATCGAGAACGGGAACCCCACGGTGGAATACAAGTACAACACCGTTCGTAGACAGTGGATCGCCATCGCTAACTATACGTGTGATGATGAATACCGACTGGAAGACAAGTACCAGCGGTATAGATACTGTAAAGGATATAAGTGGATTGGTTCCCACAATCCTACATGTATACCCGGTTAGTACTTTTATTAATGCATCGTTTTATGACACTCAGGTTTGATTGACTGGGGTTAAACGCCGTTTTCAACACTTGTTGCTGTCATAAAACGGCAGCCATATCACATACATACCCATGCGTTTCACGGCTTTCTCAAACAAGTACTCCATACAATAAGTGTCCCAAACATCTAAATGCTTTTCCGTATAGACTGTTAGCCCATGAAGACGAATTACGCTTATCGCATTGACTTTTGTTTAACGTCGAAATAATTGAGCTACCGGGGCTCGGCATTTACACGCAGAAATAAGTAATGCCCGGATGATTTGACACGATAGAGTTTTACACAATAATCGGAATAAGACGGAGTTTATCGGGCGGGGCTTTAGTACAAACATCTGACCGTGTTTTACGGAAATAATCAGCAATGTCCGGATTGTAACCATAAGACGGCGTTTTCCTTAGGGAAAGCAATCGTAATCAGGGCTTCTAATCGATTATGTTTTTCCAAATATGATTAAATTCATATCCTAATATTCGCTACGCTTTTGTGCCCTGTAAGAGAAAGATGATGTGCTTCAGTTTGATTTTGCGTTTTAGGTATTCGCGCAACATGCATATTTAATTATGAACGATTATAAACGACTACATGTATATATTTACGTTAACCCTTTCCCTCATATAGACGCTTTCTGACGCCTCTGCAGCAGAAGGGCTTTTTGAAAACATAGTGACAAATGAAGAAATTGCTCAAAACGAGCAATTTATCCTTTTGCCACAATGTTTTCCACTTTTAGTCATAGGTTATCCATTCAATTATAGAGATTTTCTATTTTTTGACACAATATGTTTAAAGTCATATGCTGCAGAATTGTCGTATGAGGGAAAGGGTTAACCCTTGTCTTACCCCAAAAACGGATTTGCAGTCATCCCAGTTAGACCCGCGGCACTATCCTGTCAGATGATACTTTAGTTTGATTACGAGCAATTTGGCAATGATGTACAATGTCAACCTTATGTAATGAGTATACTATAACTTATGAAGATATACGGACAGTCAAACCTGTGTTTAAAGACCACCTATGGGAAGAGAACAATCTGGTCTTTGTTCACGGGTAGTCTAACATTGCATGGTCATATGTGCGGAACATGAGTAATTGGGAAACGAAAAGTGTGGTTGCTTTAGACAGGAAATTGCTATACAAAGGTGGTCTTTTAGCAGAGGTTTGCCTAGATAAGATTAGTTTAATGTCGTGTTTTGCCGATGTGTTATATATGAGAGAAATAGTTGATTTATTACGGATAAAATAAGTCGAGGATGCATAAGCGTGTATAAAAATTCGTCGGGGCACAAATACTGTCGGATACAAATATGTATACATGTATATGCAATTAAAAAAAGCCACCCACATTGGAAGCTTCTGTAAACAAGTCGCGAAGAGTGCAGATCCAAACCGGCCTCCACGGAGGTTTATATCTACACTGGGGCGCAAATGCCGTGATGCCGGTTTGGCCTTGAACGCCTCTCAAATATAATTTCATATTGTTAGACATAGCACCAAGCGAGCCGTGTACAATACTCAACGGGGGCTGCGAACATATATGCGTACCATTCCAAAACGGCCGATACTATTGTGACTGTGAAACAGGATTTACACGTGCACCATATCCGAGGAAATGCATTGGTAATTATAAGTCATAGCTCATTAAGTAAACTTCAAACGACCTCGGCGATTTCCGTTTGCCGTTGATGGATATCGACTTTGCTCGTGAATCACCGGAAATGATCGACACGTCAACGAACAAAACCGGTATCTAACGACTTCGGACGGAACTATCCGAACAATACCTTTATACTAATAATAATGACGGACCTCGTAAATAGTGATTGATTGTTTGGAGTTTTAAGTCGCTTTCAACAATTTTTCAGTTATCACGGTATTTCCTTGGTAAGTTACCGGTTCTATATTTAAAGGTCCATTTATCCAGTAAGTCGGACTTAATTCTTACCCCGCAACCCTGAGCAACAAGGAGGGCAGCCTTTACTACTATTTTTGAAGTATTTGGTATGACCCGGCCGGGGATTGAACCCACGATCTCCCGCACCGAGGCAGAATATCTAACACTACACCACCTAGGCGGTGACATGATCAGATCGTTTGCATCGATGCTGGAACACAATAGCTCAATTACCTGTCAAGTCATACACATGTACATAAAACATGGTAGCACCGGTTGGGGTTTCCCTTCATGGCGCTCACGTTTGTGAGACTAACATTGGGGTATAGTTACCCAGTGTGTGTATACCACGTGACTTTGACGTCACAAATGCTACGGTGGACAGAAATAGTATACTTCGATTTAGAAGTAAAAACAAAGGTAACTTTTTTATTTCTTCATCATTTTTAATGAAACAATGCGCAGTCTACGCCGCTTACAGAGCCCTATCTCCGGTTTTTCAACGGAGTTTGATTAGTGGTTAAGTTTCTTCAAACACATTATTAATATCGCCAACAGCCGGAGCATTATCAAAACTGGATTTTGAGAACGGGTTCGTCGAAGTGTTTGAAAGAACTAGTAATAATAATAACGGATAATCTTACCGATACTATCTAAAACAGGAAAACGCATTATCCAATTGATATGTCCTTCATTGCGACGCCAAGCATCCTTTAAATGGGCATGGTCATAAGCATGGCATGTTATTCTAAGCATTGTGTTTCTTTGTGCATGCTTGTGCATAACGTTGAAATTACAAAATGATATTCTTATCTTCCTAAGACTGAACGATCCTGCAGTTAAACGGCCAAGATACACAATCAAATTGTCATTTCATATCCATTTCTTGTCTGATATATATATATACGTTTAATTTTTCAAGATATTGATGAATGCCTTCTGGACAATGGCGGATGTGAGCAGACGTGTAACAATCTGATTGGCTCCTATTTCTGTACATGTGACGTAGGATACACGTCATCTGGTAGTTCATGTTATGGTACGTATTAAACAGTTTTTGTGTAATATAAGATTGATTTGAGTTTAAAGTAATATTATATCATGTAACGAAATGAAACCACACATAGTTCCCAGAACTTTTCTATTTATTAACCTCCCCTGCCAGTCACTTGATAGGCAATTGTCACACTTTTCTTAAATATATTCTATTAATATAAGTACATAAAAAGGAATAACAAAGGGAGGTAATAACTTTAGTTCTGGGAACTATGTATCGAAACTATCATAAGTTTATCAAATTGAAACATTTTATTTACGATTTTTCTTAGATTATTTACATGCAATCGCATCTAGCACCGTTAGACTAGATCAAAAAGGGAATTAGCATGGGAATAATAATACTTGTTTTTGTTTATGTTTTAGCTCTCGACAGTTTGATAATAATATGTTCGCTTTGCCAACTTTTATAGTTTTGCATGAAGTTTAGCAGGTAGTTTTGTTTGTATTTCTACCGTATATGAGCGAATCTACAGGTGATATTTGCAACCAATGTAAAACCTGATCGACTTGCGCATTGTCATATTCTGATCAAGATCTGCACTGTTTAACAGTAAAACAAACTTGATCCAAAAAAGTATCTAACATACCATGTACATTAAGTTCACATAATATTGATTATCATATCAGTGAGGTCGAATGTTCGAATCCCAGTGGCGACAGTGGCGTCAGTGGTGTCCGTTCTAAAATGGCCGGTTGATGAACCGCCAGGCGGAACCCTTTCCCACATACAACAATTCTGCAGCAGACGACTTTTAAAACAAAAAACCTGAAAAGCCTTCCTTAAAGTTAGCTTAATTATTAAATAAAGTTGAAAACATTGTGGCCAAAGGAGAAATTGCTCATCATGAACAATTTCACTTTTGGCCAAAATGTTTTCAAAAGTCGTCTGCTGCTATTGCGTCAAAATGCGTCTTATAGGTGGGAAATGGTTAAATACCGAATGTCTGCCTGCCTGCCTGGTGCATGGCACAAAGGTGCATGATACGAGAAGAAAACGTGCTTAGGTGCCTCACCAGTCACAAATGATTGGCCCTGTAAAGGTGCTGAACTCCAGATTATAGATATAGATAGTATAGTCAAAGTTTTAAAACTGTTTAAAAGTTGTCTTGAAATATTCTAATCTTAATTCTGGGATAACATTAGAGTAATGATTTTACATTCCAGTACAATACACATCAACATAGTGATCGTGTATGCTTCATTTTTACTGGGTAGACACATCCAGTAAGCCAAAGTTTGAACATTTGTATGACTTTCAATTGACTGTTTTTCAACATTAACTTTTTATTACTTACTTTGGTGTCACTATTAGCAATACTTGCAGAAGTTTCAACATTTCAAACCTTTGATCTCCAATTGGTGTTCAGCACTTTTAAATAGGGGTGACACGTTACTCTATTGACCTGGAAGTGCATTGGTACTAAATGCCCCAATGTTGGTTTACCAAGAACACCGCTGAAATATGGAATCTAATTAATAATTCAAGTTTGTTTCTGTTTATAGAGTGCGGCAGTATCTTCGTTGATTGGCACCCCACACATTTGACGACGTCACACAACAACCGACCTTAAGAACTTGATAAGCAGACGATTATCAAGATCAGCATGTGCCTCCGCTCTGTATAATTAGCATCTTTCATGTTTGTCATTTATTTAGTCAATCATTTTAAAACCCTATCGGGTACATTTAATGCCAAATTGTTTTACTCAATAAGAATACAACGTTGTTCTAATGAATTATCATTGGTTTTAAATTCTCGGATGATCGGTTGTCGTGTCGCGTGATTTTCATCGCTACCACGTGATTCCATCAGTGATAATACCATGGAAATAGTGCTCGAATACTCGCGTGACTTTCATCGCGTTCACGTGATTTCATTATTGCTAATACCGTGTAAACTCCCGTTACTGTTTGCGAACTGGACGTGTCATGAGAGGTTTGTCCGTTATATTTTGTTTATGTTCACAAATAAAATCCGAAACGCCACACGAAACCGATCTCCGAGAACGATAATTTGCGCAGTCCATCCAGGACCGTCTCTGGCCCCCATTATGTCGTGCAATATTGTAAAGCCACTGGACTAAACGTTAACAATACAAGTATGCAATTAAATCGTAATAACCTGTAATTTGACATCGTTCGAAGGTCGGTTTTCGTGTGACGTGACTTAATATCAACCTTATATAGTTGTAAAACAATTAATCCAACTTTTCTCCAAAAGGGTCTTTATGTATAGAACAATAAAACATACATGTTATTGCATAGTGTTTGATTTGTTCTCACTGATTCCAATCTTTTCTAAACGCTTCAAACATTAATTTATATTGTTTTTAAAATGCCTTAATATATTAAAATGTCCTTATTCTGTTAAATGATACAACCAATGATAAATTCTGCTTTCGGGTTGGTAGCTTTATAATCGGCACACTCGGCCATCATAGCTTCTCTATCTCCTTTACTTATACGATTTATTTTCCCTTTTGATACCTACCATTTTTGTGGGCAACAATTTAATTGGCTGTCGCAAAGGTCAATCTGAGCCGCGCTAAGGCACAGGCGTCCGCATTTCTATTACAGCAACAAATGTGGAAAATCACACAATACCTCGTTAAAATACACAAAAAGTATCTCTATATTGTCTATACGCTTTGAGAAAAATTATCTAAATGGTGATTTGGGGAATCCCGCACGTGTTACTATAAATAGCCCCTCTATACGTACATATAGTGTAATAATAATGACAAGGTGTGCAACGGTGTTTTACCCCCTCGCTCGATTCTGGTGGCTTAGGTCTGGTTTCAATGAGATTTAATCCATGACTCAACCGCAATAAACTACATTATATGCACGCAACGGCTTATCTCTATCCTTACTTAAAGTAACGAGTCACCAAACATCGGTCCTGATTTACTTTACAGACGTAGACGAATGTCGTGATACCTATCGACACAGTTGTCCTGGTGAATGTATCAATGTACCGGGGTCCTTCAACTGTAACTGTTCCATCGATGGCTTTAAATCTTCCATTGACAGCGAAATATGCGAAGGTATGATAAAACGTGTCTTTATTGCATGCATTGAAGTCCGTCCATGTGCTTTTCAAAATATGCTTATTCTATGAGCTTGGTCATTTAACGCCATTTCCCCCCACATGCAATTAATCTTCAGTAGACTTCTTTGAAAACATCTAGGCAAAAATATGGCAAAAGTATACAAATAAAATTATGATAATTGAACAGAGTCATTTCTCCTTTGATCACAATGTTTTAAAGTGTTGTCTGCTGTGGAGTCGTCATTGTATGTATATGTATGCATTGCGGAGAGGATTAAATATTGACAGAAAAAAGAACACCCATTGTAACTATCAATTGGCACATTCAAGTGAAATATCCCAAATATTTGTTTTAGGTCAAATTACGCTAAATACATCCGTTGACTTGCTGATCTACTATAAAAACCTTTATATATATCCCTTAAAAACATTTGTTTGCGTAGAAATGAGTGTATACCATCACCAGAATGTATTGAATATATGACACTGAGTTTAAATGCATTGTGAATGTGTATAGGATCCAGTGGAAATGATTGAAATGATTGATTTGATAACTTTTAGTATTTTGACCTTGTTTGAAAGTAAAAGTGAAAGTAGAGAATGCTTAACACCGGTTTTGTCCGGGCCCGATTTGGTCCAAAATGACGGTTACCATTTTCGCCCGGTGAGTTCTTTCTTGCATAATGCATGACCCACATTTTCTTTGGATTGATTAAGAAATCGAAGATAAATCCCTAGAAAACCATTCAACAGTAACCTTCGATAAAGATCCCAATTATTCGATCAAACATTGCTAATGCTCGATTTCTTTCCAGAAAAATATGTTTTCAATCTACCATTGCGTTGTCATTCGGATTAAAATCGTAAGTTGTATCTCGTATCGAAATAAACTGTCGGCTATGAGTTGAAATTTGTATTTGGTTTGATTAACTATTTCCCACAATATGACATTCATTCTTTTCGATGATGGACACACGTTATTGTGAAAATAGTTATTCGTCGAATACCAATAGGCTAAATAGTCTATGTTGGAAGGCAACCAGTTGCCTGGGAAGAATGTTATGTGTAGTACTGGTGCGAGAAAACCAGGAAAAACATGTATGGTGAACTGGCCGCTGTGATTCATTGAAATACCGTCAAATCAAATCAAATAATATATTTACAGATGTGGATGAATGCAAGCAGGACAATGGAGGTTGTGAGGACACATGCATTAACACGTATGGGTCCTTTAAGTGTCGATGTTACAAGAAAGGATTCCGGTTATCGGCGGATAAACGGAGTTGTCAAGGTAATACACTCAAACATGTGCCTAAGACCAGATAGCAATGCACTGTTTATTGCACACCACTTTTAGTTTCCCAATAGCTCATGTTCGGCATAAATGACAATGCAAATAAAAATCCCCTGTGTACAAAGACCAGTTTATTGTCTTCATATGGGTGGTCTTTATACACAGGTTACGCTGAGTATTCTAATAGGGCGGTTATTTTCGCAACTATATCTGTAATGCGCGTATCGTATCATTACATTAAGGAGATGTTATTCTGATGGTTAATTAACAAGTCGGTTACGTAGGTAGGCTGATTTCTGCAATATCATGTCTGGCGTGTTAGCGCCCAAGAATCAGGATGCTAAGACGCCAAATAGCCAGACCGATGAAAGAACGCGCCAATTCGACTTATAAGCGAATTTGTTGTTTTGTCTTCTACGTGTGTTGGCGTGTTTGAGTGTTTACGTGTTTGTATGTGGGTGTGTTGGAGTGTTGGAATAATGGTGCAAATACTCCAACTATGTCGTGGTTTGTGTATCATTTTGTCTTTTGGCGTATATATGCCAACGCGAGATGGCAGAAATATACCACCATAGTAACGAGAGATGTCGATAAAAATATGTATAAAGTACAGAGTTCCATTAGGGCCATCGTTGTTTCGCGGTTTCAACATAGGGTCGACAGTACGATAACGCGATGCGATAGTACGATAACGCGATGCGCTAATCCGAAAACTTGATGCGAAACTGCGAAAACACGATGCGAGGAGGCGTTTTCGCAGTTTCGCATCGCGTTTTCGTACTTTCGCATCGCGTTACCGTACTGTCGACCTTAGGTCGAAACCGCGAAACAAAGATGGTTCTAACGGAACACCGTACTAAAGTGAAGGTGCGATATCGTGAAAACAGATGAATAGTTAAACAGTCCGCCGTGATTTGATTAAAAAGCCGTTGAAAGTAACGTTACACTTTCATTACTACCAGGGAATCATGACATATTACTTTCCGTGCAACATTTGCATCTAAAAGTGAATGCTTTACAACGATATAGATATCATGGGCACACCATAGTTTCTTTCATGTATATAGCGCACCATCGTGACATTAGCGCCGCATTTCTTTTTCTTTATAACATGACTTCTTGTACCTGGAATATGGTTCGAAACCCGACTCTGCTATTGATTCCTTTCGTTGATTGACAAAATGTATTGTATTAAAATAGTATATATGGGGAGGTAGCCAGTCGGCAGCGAATATGATTTTGTCGACAAGCACGACTATGTCATTCATATTTTATATGAGCATCATTCGTCGTCCATCAGTGGGTGTTATAATATAAATATATGTGTGATGTTGCTATTTGTCTGCATGATAAATAGAGAATAATAGGTTGGTGCCGTGGATTGAGAAAGTTTATCTGGCAAGGCGGAGTAATTTATCGGGTGAGCCGAAGACGAATCCGATAAATTACGGTGCCGAGCCAGATAAACTTTCTCAATCCACGGCACCAACCTATTATTCTATTTATCCTGTCGCATTTATTTTTTATTTTTATGGCAGCTTTAAAAATATGTAACTTACTGAATTTCATTGTGACGTCATGTTTTATAAATAAACAGCTGCCATTCGTGCGCGGAAAGAAATAGTTCTCAAAAAAGTCTAACATAATACAACACAAAAAACAGCTATCTTCATAAATATTGTATTCACACATGAGAAATGTATCGACGATATTTGCTGTTTTTATCGATTGAAATTGGAATTTACAGTGACGCTTGCTAAAAAAAGTAGTCCCGGCTAGCAGGTGCCCGCCAGCTTATCACGTGACAAACTGAAGTATATCAAAATAAATATACGGCACACTGTTATAGGGTCGAAATTGCTACACGTGACAGGATAAGATTATTTAGTGGGTTACTAGTGCAAGAAAGCCAGAAGCACAAATACATGTGAACTGGAAGCCGTAATATAACTGATTTATTTTTTAAAAAGGCACTGAAGTCCAATTAATCAAATCCTGTGTACATGTTTTCAGATGTAGACGAATGTAAGAAGTACGGCAAACAGCGATGCCTTAATGGAGACTGTATCAATACACCAGGCTCATTCCATTGTACGTGTAACGAAGGATATCACCAAAGTAAATACAAACGTAAATGTATCGGTAAGTATTGTACGTGCAGATTGACCTATCACATGATGAATACATTACAAGGTTATTTTACATATTGCTAATATCATTTGACCAAGATCATCTCTGAGTACATCATTCGGTCCCCAATCGATAGCCACGGTAGTTTAGTGAATACTCGTGGGTTGGAATATATAGCTAAACATTCACGATGGTACCGAATCAATCTCATTAATATCAGACTCCGCTTATGTAGCAAACGTACGGCCAGGCCGCCCCATATTGACATATGCGTCAGTCAATCATATTTAAATGTATAAGGTCACTATGCGATGTCGTGAGATCCAATGTACGTACAACTAGTATTGCCTGATTTCAATGACAATGGTACCGAGTCGACTTCTTTTCGAGTGCAGTAGACTGATTGATGTAGTCCAGATGACGAGGTCAATTAGTTTCCACAGTATAATTTATAGTAAACTGACTGTGTTAACGTATTCATAATGCGACAGTTTAATTAATAGGGAATAGTTAAACAAAATGGCTGTCCGTCCTTAGCGCTCAGGATTGTGGGGCTAGCATCACGACTGGCACGCTGGTGTTAGGACGAAAGTACCAGTTGTACCGTTAATTTACCCAGGCATCAACATGATATAACTGAAAAGGTGTTGTAAGCGTCGTAAATACCACATCTTCGCTAACCAAGGCTACTTCGTACATTAGCATTCCCATAATGTAATGGACAAATCACCATTGGCTTGCGAAGCTGTAAAACACCATACAAGCAAATTATCAAATCAATGTACAAGGATAATGTATACATGTAGTATGCAGCTATACTGCATATGTTTAGGGACACTTATACAATTTCGAGTTATATATTCATTTATTCTATCTGACATGTATGCGGTTTAGATTCAGTTGCAATGACACGATGCAGCTCTAAACTATTTGTTAAGTTAGAATAAACGTTTCAAGGTCAAACAACGTAGTTTGCTTGTAGCAAATACAATCCAGTGTTTCACATTGACATACTTTCTGCAATACAAATAAGCTGCATCCTCTAAAATGGTGTCTTATTGATGCTGTGTCCAGTAATTAAGTATGTTCATGCGCAGAGTATGGCCACATTCCTCGCAGCTCGCTGAAAATCACAAGAGCCAAGACGCAAGACTTGAACTGTAGACCATTCAGCTCCGGTCCCATACTACTTTTTATACCCCATTAAGTGGCTAACATTATCAATTCAATCTTGAGTGGGAAACGTTCGTCCTGATTGGTTTTACATGCTGTGAAGAACCAGTAAAATTATACTGAAAAATAAAGGGAAAAACGATAATCTCACGAGTGTAGGTAGAATAGGTGTAAAAAGAGTAAAAATCACATGGGAGATAACTTTTGTTGTAAAAACTGATTAATTTTGACCGTCCAACTTGATTTGTAGTTGATTTACTTCATCTTCTCTAGGAGGGATAAGAAATATATCTAGCATTGTCCAGTTATTATTTTCTTAAACCAACGTGCCTTTAATATGGAAACTTAGTGTATTCAGAAACACTACACTATGTTGCATTGAAATATTCTTATTATTAGTAACGGGAATCCGCCTAAGCTGAGTATTGCGTGTGGAGGATCTGGAACCAACGCCCATCACAGACTCGATCCCTACATATACTCGCAGTAGTTAGTGCAAAGTGTATTGTCAAAGGATTATTTCTTAGCGACGTTAATCTTCCAGTATACTTAATAAGTTAACAATTTAATGACCGAGAAAGGACGTCATTTAAATATTGGTCGTGAATTTAGATACTGTTTTTATTGTCGTAAATATGATATTTATGCCGCGGAAGATGAACTCCACTTTTTTTCTAGATTGTAAACTTTATAGCGACATAAGAATAGACTGTTTCAATGCCTGTTGGTTAAGTTAAGCAACTTGCCTACAAAGTTTCTATAGTATTATGACTGACAGCAATGTCAGCAGTATATTGGGTGTAGCAAACTGTTTAATAAGGGCATTCGACAAGAGGGAATAATGCATTAATTTAAATGGTGTTGAATAGCCTACATATTTAAAGTCGTTTCATAATAACATTATACCGGAAAACGATAGCATGATATCCACGACTACTGAGAGAACTGTAAATATCTAATATGTATATATGTAAATATCAATATATTGTAAATTATGCTATATACTTTAACATGATAATCAAAACAATCAACTATTTGAATTCTGTATTTTCATATTACAATAAATTCATTCATTCATCTGGCACTGTGATATAACTGAAATACTGTTTCAAACGAATCACAATAAAACAGACAAACAAATCTTGCTCGTAACATTTCGGCCATTTAACTGTCACCACTTCCAGTACTTTAATTGTCATTTTAAAATTCCTCTAGCCTTCAGGATATTTTACTTATCAAAGTCGCGCGCTGTTTAAAGTGATAGATGCAATAACTCATTTCAAAGTTGTTAGACGTTTATGTTACAAGAAAGTCAACAAATGTCGTAAATGCATCGTTTTTACATTTATTGCAATATTTTACGTCAAAAAAAGAATAGGAAAAAATCAAACATACTTCATATGTCCACAAAACTTATGAAGACATACTTGAAATAGACACAAATGTTACTAAATGTTTCTCCTTCAAGTTGTATAAGCCTAGATAGTTTATTTGTTTCCTCTCTTGCATGGTATTTTGCTACAGTTCGAACAGTGATCCGGTTATAAAATTGCGTTTCAATGGTTAATTTGGGCGAGTGCTGCAAACACGGTTAAGTATTGTAATGTATTAAAGTTTTACGGGTGATGCTAAAGCAGCTGAATATTGTAAGATGTTGAAGTAGGTGGCGCAGAGATAGAGCGTCGGCCTCTCGTACCTAAGGTCCCGGGTTCGAGTCCCCGTGATAAGCGGGTTCTGACTTAGGGATTTTTCTACACAAACGGTGCGATTACTGGTTTTAAAAAGTCTTCATTAAGGAGACATCGAGCGTGATTAGTTCTCATTCGATGTGAAATAAATACGTTAATCCTAAACTAAGGATTTCTCAAAGATCTCTACGTGCTATGTTGTTTCCATCTTAATCAATGATCTTTGAGTCATACATGAGGGTAAGTGTAGCCAGGGTATATAGTCTAATATGTAAGACTCCATATTCCTGGTTTTAGATTGGCACAACATAGTTTGTAAAGATCTTTGAGAAACCCGAAGAAAACCTACGGTCGTGATATTGAAATAAAAGAGTGGTCTTATTGTTATAAAGACACATTTGTCTTATGCAGCCACCAAATGGGGAGTCATAAAGTGACTGCTCAACACAGGTTGCTGCTTGATACAACTCAAATAAAGATGGTACTGTAGTTTGGGTTAATCTTCAAATGGATGCTTAATACAATGTGGCTGTTTACAATAGGTGAACGCTTACACAAGTTTGACTTTTTAATTTCATACGGAATAGAACTATCACATATAGTAATTAGATTAAATTTGGCCGTATACACTTTGGTTTTGATATGAATGAGAGAGAGAAAATAGCTTGCCTCTGCTGGGAAGCGAACAACAGACCTTTCACTTGACAATAAAAGTCAACATCCATTACACTTGCGCGACATGAAGATGTTACGTTCAAGGCCGAGAATAAATCACATGACAGGAGATTACGCGAGACTCCCAAAGGTGTACACGTTCCAATTGACGATAAATAACTGAAAACATATCATGTTTCAAAAATAATTAATATTTTGCTCTTAAATATTATATTTTATACGTTGTCACTGATATTTTTCACTGAAATTTATTTCTTAAGGAAAACAATTAAAGGTTAGTATGCAGAACATTTCATTTTAAAACTTTTCTTATTAGTGCCCATCGCTAGGATCGCCAACTTAACTATGAACCAATCAAAACCTTTCATTTCCTTTATTTCTTAGACATTATTCATTAAATACATTATTTGATTGGTCTACAATCTAGAGCATGTGTTTAACATCTAGGTCAAAACACACGTTAATCAGCTATCGCCGAAATAATGTCAATGTTTTAAATTATAGATGTAGATGAGTGTGAAGATGACAGCAGTGGGTGTCAACACATCTGTACGAATGTTCCCGGAAATTTCTCGTGTGCTTGTAACGACGGATTCCATCTTGACATGAATGGGATGACTTGTTCTGGTAAATTTAACCCTTAAAAACATGCGTCAATCTGCATGAGACGACTTCGAAAACAAATAGGCAACAATAGGGAAATATTGATTGATTGATTGATTGTTTGGTGTTTTACGCCGGTTTCAACAATTGTTCAGTTGTATTGAGGAGTTTCCTGAGTAAGTTACCAGTACTACTGGTCAATTAATTCTGACACCAGCCAGTCAGTCGTAATGTTAACTCCGCAACATGTTCATGAAGTCTTGGAAATATTTATAGATGCAAGTATAAAGTATGGAATAGAGTTGAGCAGATTAACCTTTTTCTGCTACAATGTTTTCAATATCGCCTGCTGCGGATGTATCAAAATGCATGTTGAAAAGGGTTAAACGTTTACGTCGTTTCTGTAACATGATTTGAAACTAAATGCAACCACTACGCTTTCCTAGTTGGATCCCATTCGTGATTGAAATGTTCTGAATGTCTTTGAATGGTATTTACCTGGCTAAGTGCACATTGTGACCTTCTTTAATTACATTAGTAAACATTTTCCATACTGAACTTTTAAAATTTTGCGAATATAAAGGATCAACATATATAGTGAGCTCGGCAGTCATCATTATAGACCCTGCTCAGACGGATGCGCTAGAACCTGCTCAGACGGATGCGCTAGAACCTGCGCAGACGGATGCGCTAGAACCTGCGCAGACGCATGCGCCGTCTGACCTGGCTCTTTACGAGTAGCCAAGGCGTCACAAAATCGGCTTAACTTTCAATTTCAATTCAAAACTACATCTTCGCAAAAGTATAAACACATTCTTGCTCGTGTGGATTAGTGCTTTTAATTATAGACTGTGAGCCACCATTAAACGCTCTCCCTCATAAGGAATTGTCTACGCCATGTATTTCTCTGAAAGCCCATCGTATGTGAAGCATATTCCTGTTGTCTGACATCTGGGCATTGGCTCGTTACGGCTATACACTTGTTTAACCCTTTCCCTCTTAAAGACGCTTTCTGACACCTCTGCAGCAACACGGCTATTTGAAAACATAGTGACAAAAGAAGAAATTGCGCAAAACGCGCAATTTCTCCTTTTGCCACAATGTTTTCCACTTTTGGTCATAGGTTATCCATTCAATTATAGAGATGTTCTACTTTTTTACAAAATATGTTCAAAGTCGTCTGCTGCGGAATTGTCGTATGAGGGAAAGGGTTAAAATACGATACCCCGATGAAAATGAAAACGAAATAATAAATTTGTGAAAATCGTTACTCTGGCCCATAGCCTATTATGTTAATACGTACGTGCATTGTCTGATACAGTATATTGCCCACGTATTTCTAAATAGACTTGTATATGAAATTGTGCTCTTTAAACATTATCTTTTTTTTTCTTGTAGATATAAATGAGTGTACAACCAATAAGAGTGGTTGTGAACAAAGCTGCGTGAACACACTTGGTTCGTATGACTGTCTGTGCCCAGAGTATATGATGGTATTGTCGGATGATAAACACACGTGTACATGTAAGTGAATGATTGATTATTGGATTGATTGATTTGTGTTTAATGCGGTTTTCAAAGATATTGTTTGTCATATCACGGCGGTCATTTCACCTAAAGTGTGCTTCATGACTTTCTAGCAACAATAATCTACACAACATTCTTACAAGGTAACCGGCTACCTTTCCACATACATTGTTCAGCCCGCTGTTTAAACCCTTTTCCCTCATATAGACGCTTTTTGACGCCTCTGTAGCAGACGGCTTTTTGAAAACATGTCGACAAAAGAAGAAATTGCTCAAAACGAGCAATTTCTCCTTTTTGTCACCATGTTTTCAATTCTATTCAATTATTGTACTTTCATTCAAAGAGATTTTTCAAATTGCTTTCGTGTTTGTTTTCAAAAGTCGGGATACGAATTCACTACCCCTTGATTGATATCCTTCGTTGTAAACCGAATGAACTTTCGCAGCTCGACTGAGTGAAGTGTTAGTAAAACGACAGGGTGTGTTTTAACCCTTATCCCGCTGAATCCCTGCTACTGTATTCGTCTACCCTGATTTTGGACAAGTTTTGAAAACAATATATACTGGTATGTATTATTAACTCTTATTGATATATGAGTAGTGAACAATTTATATACAATGATTAGACTCACTGCGAGGACACGCAGACTGCAATGTTCTGCAATGTTTGCAATTTACTTGACAGGTGATAAGCCCATATTCCAGCAGTAGTTCTGATGTATCACGCCTTAGTCGTTTGCTGCAGTTTTAGTATACCGGAACATGTATGTGAGCTTGCGTTTGATTCTATATTTCTAATTAGATTATAGCAAAAGTAATCGAACAAAATATTGCTTTTCAGCTTGCGATCAATTCCATTATTACGACAATAGTACAGGGCGGTGTGTAGGGTGTATGAAACACGCCACAATCCCGGGAGACATCAATGGGACGTCGCCGGATCTTTGTGTTTGCATCATTGGCTTCACATTCGATGGTAATGATTGTCAAGGTTCGTGCCATTCCTTTATTCTATGATTGATTGTTTGGTGTTTTACGCCGCTTTGAACACTTTTCCAGTTATATCACTGCTTTTCCTGGCTAAGTTAACAGTGCTACTGATCCATTTATCCTGACACCAGCCAGTCAGCCGTTTTGTTAACCCCTGGCTTGAGACTATTGGTCTTTGACCTTTCATTATATGTATATATTATATGTCATTATTATGTATATCATTGGTTTATTGGTGGTTTATGCCGTTTTTAACATTATTTTAGTTAAAATACGACAGCAATGCACGTTTTGTTTTGTTTTACTGTGGTTTTAAGCCATTTTCAACAATACTTCAGTTATATCACGGCGACAGTTCAATTATTCATGATCCCTGGGTAAATAAACCAGTACAAAACTAGGAAATATGCCCTGCATAAGGGACTTCGACCATAACCGCTGCCTCGCGAATTGGGATGTAACCTTGGACGCCCAGTTCTCAATCCCCGACGCTAACCAATCGGCCATGCCGGATTCCGAAATTCCTCATTTTAACTTGTCTGTCGAATGAGTATGCATATACACCCATAGATAATATCTGAAATCCTAAAATATTTTACAGATGTAGACGAGTGTAAGAACGAGAGCCTGGCCTGTGAACATGAGTGTGTGAACACTCTAGGTTCCGCGCACTGTTCATGTAACGAGGGTTATTTATTGGTGGATGATTGGAATTGCTCAGGTTTGTTATACGGTTCAATTTCTGCACTTCGAAATGCTAAAATGAATTGATTGACTGATTTGGGGCTTGAATCCGTTTTCCGTAATTATTCAGTCATGTCACAGCGGCCAGTTCACCTACCCCATGTGTTTCATGTCTTTATCACACCAGCATCCCACAAGACAGTCTTACAAAGCAACTGACTGATTTTCCATATAGACGGTAAGATCATTGGTTGAAGACGATTGACACTAATAACATTGAATTCTTTCAAACGTTGGAAAGAATTTTGGCCCGTCTGGGTTAGGAACCCTTGATCAGCCCCTTGATTGACAGCCGGCATCTCTACCGACTGAGCTACCGGGACTCGGCGAAACGCATTGGACTTGTGACACTTTATTTGACATATAAACGTTTTGGCTATTAGACGGTTTATGTAAGACTGTACTTATCACAAATGTTACTTTGATGTACAGATCATTTTGACTCATGGATGTTCGAAGAATTGAGATGTCTAGCAAGTTCCCACAGAAACACAGACTCATTGTGACGCATCTGCAGACATATTACATATATACATAAAGACAAAAAGACAGTAATTTTTCTTTTATTTATAAAGATTTTCCATATGTTGTCTCTTGCATATTTGTTGTATGCGGGAACGGGATAAATTGATCAAGTCAAGCGAAACCCGACCTTTTATTGTCAATTACAATCAGGAAACATTCTGACGCATCATTGTTATATCGTAATGGAAACTGTTTAATGATAGTTAATATTTCATGATGAATACGGCAGATCCTGATTAGGCTGTAGGAAGATTAAATGTCTGATTTCCACTGCAGAGCGTACATTATTGGAACGCACACTGAGCCACATTATGCGAATTTGTTGTTTTTTGTGACGTTTTACGCCGTTTTAAATAGTTTTCAGTTATATCACGACGTTCCCTGGGTACGTTGCATAAAATTAGTGCTACTTGTTAATTTATCCCGACGCGTCAAGGAGGGAAGGCAGGCGTATTTTCCCGCTAAATCAAAGTTTATTTACGTTTTTAAGGCTTTTATTATTACACCACATCTTCATTTTTGTAATGCAAAGTGGCCATTAAAATGATGTGTTAATCAGGGACTTTTCCAAATTAGTGTATCTGAAACATAGGGAAAGATGAACATTTTATTGCTGATGTAGGTATATGGAATTTATTATAGTTGATAGAGTAATAAGGAAAATATGAACAAAACAAATTTAACACTTTCAGCGCCAAAGGCAATATTGAGGTTTTTTGCAAACAATACTGATTCAGGTGAGTCAGCTCGTCTCACGAGCTGTCTCACCCGAAATAAGCATTGTTTGCCTTTTAGTTATCAAAATAATCCAAACTTTTATTACATGAGAAATGAAGACGCCCGATTTTGAACATGGAAGAGTCTACTTTAAACAATTCGGCGCTGAAAGAGTTAAGCATGTGTGACTATTTCCGAGTTTGTCTGACCGTTTGACGTTACGTCTTACCCCCCACAATGCTGAGCGCCAACGAGGCGAAGCACGTCATACGATGCGCCTCCAAAAAGCATATTACGTATCTCACAACTCTCGAAAGGTCAGATTTCACATGGCGTCATTCAATAACATTTCGAGGGCTTGGTGTGAAACGGTTGTAACTAAAATCGGTATTTTTTTGCCAAGGTTAATCACCTCGCCATAAAGTCTTTATAAGCGTTAAATCATTTTTTCTTGGTAAACAATGGAAATTTAGGTGCCATTGCTCGTTCTGAGCAATGGCACCTAAATTTGCATTGTTTACAAAGGGGTCAAAATTGCCCCTAAACCGGGGATTTCAAAATAGGTTTTTAGTTACAACCGTTTCACGCCAAGCCCTCGATTTGTTAGTATTCTAAACTACTCATACGTTTAACTTTGATAAAAAAAAAAAGGTGCATAATCCGTTTCATCATCACCAACCCTATTATTACAGACAACGATGAATGTTTAGAAAACGAGACAATCTGCGCCCAATATTGTACCAATACACTCGGGTCCTACAATTGTTACTGTGAAGACGGCTTCAGACTTGGTGGGGACAACTATACATGCGATGGTAAGACAATTTATGAGCTTATTAGAAACAACTAAAAAATAAAATCCACTGCTTTCGTATTCCACCAATGATTTGATCGTGATGACCATTTGAGTTAAAAAGCTCAGAGTGACGTTTACGTGACGTTTACGTGACGTTTGCGTGACGTTTGCGTGAAGTCTTTCATGCAAGGCGAGTCAGCTGATTTAAAGTTCTCCACAACATTTTGTTGTTTCGCAAACGTCAGATGAATTTTAAATCAGTATGTTAACAAAAGCCTACCACAAGACTTGTCTGTATCTTCATGAGCGCTTCCGAAAAAAACATGATGGTTTATAGTGCTTACCTTGGCAGTGAAACACATATGCCTCATTTCTCCGAACTATGTCCGCCCGTCCGTCTGTCTGTCTGTATGTATGTGCATCTGTCCGTCACGCTTTTACGTACTGACATGGTGTGAGGCAACACATGTGTTCCATATAATATTGTCTTCTTCTTTTTCAACACTAAATATTAACAGATATCGACGAATGTTATGAACAGACGCTTGCCTGTGATCACACATGTGTGGACTTCCCCGGGGGTGCAGCCTGTGAGTGCATGGCGGGATTCCTGTTAGCATATGATAACACCACTTGCATAGGTAACAGAAACAATTCATTACTCGTTCCCACAACTTTATAGTTTAAAGTTTAATTTATACTCAATCATTTTACCACGATTGTGCAACACACGTGCAGTTTATATTCATCACGCTCGATGTCTGCTTCCTGGAGACATAACCAGTACTCGCGCCGTTGGTATGGAAAAATCTCAAAGGCAAGAATCCGCTCATAGCGGGACTTGAATCCCGGACCTTTGGTACGAGACTCCGACACTTTAACAATGCACTACTGTCTGCCGCACGTTGCCAAATTTGTATTGTACTAAAAATGTTTAAAATGTTCTTGTTTTGGAGTACATGGGAATACACCAATCAGTCCGTTGCAATCGAAAATGGGTGGAAGCGATACCGTCGTGAAGGGTTTGTATTATTACACTGTCTCTCTCAAAATATGATCGAACTCAGAAACATTCACAAAAGTCCTGCAGTGGTGCAGTGGTTCTAATGGTGTATTAAGAATCCTAGGCTCAGTCGCTAATGAAAATGACTGTCGGTCAAAGTGTCGTAGGTTAGAGTTATTGCTCGACAATTCATTTATGCCGATGGCTTCAAAAGACATGGTGGCTAGCATCATTTATCGGCCGCTAAGGGGCTAAACATTATATGCAGGAGAAAAAAGGTAATCGGTTTTCAGAACAGAATGAGTACTGGTGTGAGAAAGCCAGAATATACAAAGACAATGCTGTTCTGCATGTTAACGCAAATTTAAAAAGAATAAGGAGAATAACGATAGAAATCAATAATTATATAATTAACCTTTATTTAGAAAATGATCCGAAACATATTCAAATTCATATATTGAGTCCATATCATATCAGATATACGAACAAAGACTATGGGTCGTAAGCATGTGTTTGTCTATTATATAATATATACATTGGTGAATGTAGGACGGGCAATCATGTTTGCTCTGATCTATGTATAAACTCTCATAGATCGTAAGTATGTTTTATGTCTATATTATATTGTAGATGTTGACGAGTGTACGATTGGCGATCATGTTTGCTCAGATGTGTGTATAAACTCTAATAGATCGTAAACCTGTTTAATATCTATCCAATACTATATTTATTGACGAGTGCATGACAGGAATTTATGTTTGCTCCGATGTATGCAAAATATGTAATAGATCGTAATAATGTAGTATGTCTATATACTATATTGAAAGTAATGGCGAATTCACGATTGGTGATCATGTTAACTCAGATCAAACGTAGATTGAGCTTTACGATCTGTTATAACTATTACATGTTATATATATATATATATAGATATAGGCGGTTAAGTTTGATGAGATCTATGTATAAACGTTAAATTATTTTAAACATGTTTTATGTCTATACTATATTGTAGATATGGACGAGTGTGGGACAGGAGTTCACGTTTGCTCATATCTATGCATAAAAACTAATGGTGCTTTTACATGTTTAACGTCTATCTCATGTTATAGATACGGGTAATCATGTTTGCTCATATCTATGCATAAAAATTAATGGTGATTTTACATGTTTAACGACTATCGCATATTATAGATATTGACGAGTGTACGAAGGGCGATCATGTTTGCCCAAATCTATGTATAAACTCTAATAAATCGTAAACATGTTTTATGTCTAATATATATTATAGATATTTACGAGTGCTCGACAGGAATTCATGTTTGCGCCGACGTATGCATACACTCGTATAGATTGTAAAACATGTATTATGTCTATCATATAACATAGATATTGACGATTGGACAACAGGCGATACTATTTGCTCAGAACTATGTATAAACTCTAATATATCTTTAACATCCTTTATGTCTATTATATATTATAGATATTTACGAATGCCTGACAGGAATGCATGTACATAAACCTATACATAAACTTTTATAGAGTGTAAACATGTATTATGTCTATCACATAAAGTTGATATTGACGAGTGAACAACGGGCGATCATATTTGCTCAGAACTATGTATAAACTCTAATATATCTTTAACATCCTTTATGTCTATTACATATTATAGATATAGACGAATGCCTGATCGGAGTTAATGTTTATCAGATCTATAATAGATCGTAAACACGCTTTATGTCTATTATTTGTTTTAGATATTGATGAGTGAACAACGGGCGATCATGTTTGCTCTGATCTATGTATAAACGCTAATAGATCGTAAACATGTCTTATGTCTATACCGTATTGTAGATATTGACGAGTGTACAACCAGGGTTCATGTTTGTTCAGATATATGTATAAACACTAACGGATCATATTTGTGCGAGTGCTCAGAGCTTGGCCTCAAACTATCTTGGGACAAGGCTTCTTGTCACGGTGAGACGGAAACGTCTATCGCATGGTATAGATATTGACGAATGTACGACGGGCGATCATATTTGCTCAGAACTATGTATAAACTCTTAATATATCGTAAACATCTATTATGTCTATTACAGTGTATAGATATAGATGAATGCCTGACAGGAATTCATGTTTGCGCCGACCTATGCATAAACTCGTATAGATTGTAAATATGTATTATGTCTATCATATAACGTAAATATTGACGAAAGAAGGGCGATCATATTTCCTAAGAACTATGTATAAACTCTAATATAACTTTAACATGTTGTATGTCTATTTATAATTATAGATATTGAAGAGTGCGCGACCGGGGTTCATGTTTGCTCAGATCTATGTATAAATACAAACGGATCATATGTGTGCGAGTGTTCAGAGCCTGGCCTCAAACTGTCTTGGGACAAGGCTTCTTGTCACGGTGAGTGAACTCGGTTATTAATCTGATCTTGATCATGATTCTACCGGATGTTTTGTAACATTATGTCACCTGCGCAAAAACAACAACTGGCATAGCCTATATACCCGAGCAATAACGTCACGGCTTTACCTTGGAAACAAGCAAGGTATTTAAGCCTTAAGTTTGGAAATAGAAGAATGTGAAGAATAGAAGGAGGGTCGTGAGAGTCGAAGTAGATCTGGCTAACACGTAGACATGTTTTTTGCTGTTCTTAAACTGTGTATTTAGTAGGTCAATTAAATGTAGTAATTCACATGCGAAAACAAACGATCCGGTATACATTTCTTTTGGTGCCTTGACCAGGATAAGTTCCCTTTTTTTTTTTTTAAATAAGTACATGTATTTCAGTTATATTGCAACGACAATACACCTATCTTTGGACTCTTCGTGTCAGTGTCCATTACCAGGCTTTAGAAACTGTAAACCCTGAAAACGTTGTCCTTGCTTAGAAATGACATCCTTGCTCAAAACAAGACTCCTAATTGGTCTTTTTCAGAAATGCATTTGATTCTGGCCAATAACATACTTGAGTATATATATTTCTTTTATACTTTTGGAGCATATGCTAGAGTATTAAGTTTCTATTTCGGACCGCCTCTGAGCGTGGTAGGCCGTGGGTCGATCCCCGTCGAGTCATACCAAAATCTTTAAATGAAATAGTAGTGGCCTTCCCTCCTTTGCGCTCAGGATTGTGGGGTTAGCGTTACGACTGACTCGCTAGTGTCAGGAAGCTAGTGTCAGGAATAATGGACCAGTAGTACTGGTATCGTAACCAGGAAACGCCGTACAAAAACAAACGGCCTTCAAATAATTTGGAATGAAATTACAATTACTGTAAAAGCGCTTAATCAACATAGCCGAGTGATTAACGTCGGGGATTTGTAACCGGGCGTCCCGGGTTCGATCCCCAGTCGAAGCGCTACGGTCATGGTAGAGTGCCCTTGGGCAAGGCACATTTCCTTGCTTAGTACTGTTTTGTTGACCCAGGGATCATGAATAAGTGAACTGTCGCCGTGATATAACTGATCAAATGTTGAAAACGGCGTTAAACTCTAATAATAATATTTAATCAATAAATATCAAGTCATAATCGTTCTCCCGAGGTTACTAGATCGAAAAGTACCGACGGTCGGTTTTCGCGTGACGTGTTGATCTGGTTCTTACCTAATCGAAAAGTCCCGAATATCGGTTTGTGTGTGCATTGGCTTACATCTAATTGATTTTCAGACCTTAACGAGTGTATGGAAGGGGACAATGTCTGCGACGATGAATGTATCAACACACTCGGGTCTTACAGATGTTCGTGCTCGAAAAGGGGCTTTGATCTCAAGACCGATAACAGGACATGCGAAGGTAAATATAAATAAATCCCCCTTGGGTTGCAATATTAATACATGAAAATAAACAGTGGGCTGGGTTGGGGTCGGGGCAAGTTCTCAATACAATCACTTAAAATATTAAGAACAATATGTTTTGGTTTTATACTGAAGATATAATAATGGTTTTGATAATGCAACCATTATCGAAAGTTATTGATACGTAAACAGTGTAGTTTGGTAAATTTAATTTTTGTCTTGAATTTTCCATAGTTTGTGGGGTTTTTTTTATGATTCCATATGCTTGTTATGCCTCAACGGCAAACCATTTATTTAAACTATTGTAAAAGTAAAATAACAATTTCGTGACTGAATGAGTTGTTATTAAATATTTTGACACAATAAAATATACATGCATGAGGTTGTAAATGCCTTTAAATCTGTTTTTAATGAAATTAAATAGAATGAGTTATAATCATGTATACATGTATGTAACTAATATATATGTCATATTCTAAGATAACTGGTTAATATATACCGTCAACCCTGTGTTAAAGACCATCTGTGTATAGCAATTCCCTGTTTCTAGCAACCACACTTTTAATTTCCTAATTAATAATTGTCTACATAAATGACCCTGCAATTAAAGACCATCTGTGAACAAAGACAATATTGTTCTCTTCCCATTGGTTGTCTTTGAACACAGGTTGAACAGTATTTGCAATTATTTGCATGTGTTACGAACTTGTGTCAGAATCGTGTGTATTGTACGTTACCTTAACACATTGATTTCCCTCATACGACAGTTCAGCAGCAGACGACCTTTAACATATTTTGTCAGAAAGTAGAAAATCTCTATAATTGAATGGATAACCTATGACTAAAAGTGGAAAACATTGTGGTAAAAGGAGAAATTGCTCGTTTTGAGCAATTTCTTCTTTTGTCACTATGTTTTCAAAAATCCGTCTGCTGCAGAGGCGTCAGAAAGAGTCTATATGAGGTCAAGGGTTAAAATCATGATGGGTGCATTTGAGCGGCTTTGTTACTACGGGGAAGTTTAGCTCTGGTGTAAATTAGAATATGTGTGCCGAAAGCCTTGTATTACAATAAACACATATTGTATTGTATTGCATTGTTTTGTATTGTATTGTATTGTAATGTATATTTTATTTCCCCCAAAGATACTGATGAATGTTCCCAGACCGAAGGAAAGAGATGTGAACAACTGTGCATCAATACGATTGGTGCATACAGATGTGATTGTAACCCTGGGTTCTCATTGGCCAGCTTCCACACGTGTACACGTAAGTTGGTTATATCAATACGATTGGTTCATACAGATGTGATTGTAACCCTGGGTTCTCATTGGCCAGCTTCCACACTTGTACACGTAAGATGGTTTTGTTTGACGAATTCCAAACAACCCCCTTTCCAACATACGCGAAATGTACAGCGAACAACTCTAAAACCATGAAATGAAAGCGGTGGATATAATATGAGCCGAATTACGAGATACCAACACTATAGCCTCTGTGTAAGGTGTCGACCCAGATCAGCCTGCGCAGGCTAATCCGGGTCGACACATTCCGTAACAGGTGGATAGAGGTATAGAATGATGATACATGAAACAGAAAATCCACAGGAAGCGAAAAGTGTCTGTCCGGGTTAGCCTGCTCGGCATGCTTAGGCATATCCGGGTCGTATCTATGTTGGTCTAATTATCATTATTGAATCAGGGGTTGTGAGTTCGAATCCCGGCTCGGCCAACTTTCTTTCCGAGGATTGACAAAAGTCAATGCGACATGCGTCATTCGTCTTCCACCAATGGGCCAAGTCTACGTGGAAAAGCAGCCAGTTGCTTGTTGTGTGGAGTACTGGTGTGAGAAAACCAGGAAATTCATGAGTAGGTGAACTGGCCGCCGTGATATAACTGAGAAATTGTTAAAAACGGCGTTAAACCCCAATCAATCAATCAATCAATCAATCAATCAATCATTCTTGAATATTGATGAAAGCATTGAATGTCAATATATGCATTTTTGGCCTTTTCCCAATGTTTTTAATAGTTTGAGTGGCCTGTAGGATTTCCGTCAAAATCCGTCAGCGTGTTGGAATATGATCACACAATTAAGTTCTTTTAAATAGTCAGACTTGTTTACTTTAAGGACCCGGCCGGGTAGCTCAATTGGTAGCGTATCTGACTCGTGATCTGGAGGTCACGGGTTCGATACCCGGTTGCGGCGACATTCTTTCGGGCGATGTTTGCCATTGCCTCTCACCTCTGATCTATGTGAGAAAGTAGTCAGTGGCTTCGAAAGAATGTTGTGTAAGTACTGGTGTGGGAAAGCCAGGAAAACATGGGTAGGTGCACTGACCGCCGTGATATGACCAAAGCTGTTGAAAGCGGCGTTAAACTCCAAACAAACAAACAAACAAAATTGTTTACTTTAAGTTAAGATGGTCTTTTCTACCTTCTCGTCCAATCAGAACTTTATTGAATCATTCCTTGAGCAATGTGTCAGTTTATCACAATGATTTTTTTTCTATTTTATTATTATACTTCCATTTTAAAGAGTTTTTTTAAGTTTACCAATATATTATCAAAGTCTTCGACTGCAGATGTGTTGTCTGTCGGAAAGTTTTAATCACACAAATAGTTCAGTTTTAAACTATATTCAATGATTAAAAGAGTTGTTGATTGCGCTACACTTCATATTGGTTTATGGAGTGTAGTGCAATCACGAACCGTGAGTGTTCGAAGATGCTAGATAACGACATACACAATGCTAAAACAGTCTCCGTGTTATAGTCTCCCTTTGGTTCGGTCCCAGATCGGGAATTGTGAACAGTATAGATCCAGATCAGCCTGTGCGTCTGCTTAGTCTGAACAAGATATACACTGATGTGAAGCTTCACTGTACAGATATGCAAAATTGATCCTTTTCTCATGCACTGGCTCATATATACAAAACAAACAAGATTCAGTCATATCCTAATTGCCATTAATTTCAAAGTCTACGAAGATCGGTTTCTGGATGACGGGGCTTTATATCCATTTCAGCATGCCAACGTGACTACTACCGGTCATCTGACATAGCAGAATGTGTGGCCTGTCCAGCACAGTCCGGAACCAGTGCCATGGCGATGACCAGTATCTCGGACTGCCAGTGTGTAACCGGGTACCAAGGCAACATAACAGCTGGAGAAGTTTGTCAGAAGATCCCAAAATAGAAACAACCTGTTTTATTAATATACACAATTACAAAGTTTAAAACCGTATATTCTGTTCAAACATTTTTAAAAAGTGAAATACTTTCATTTTATATATATATGTAATTTTCTACGTTTAAGAAAATCGAATAAGGAGGAAATTAATTTACCCCTGTTTGAAAGCAATGAACGCTAGGAGGCGTTGTTTCAAAGTGAATTGCACGAGGGAAGTTCTCGTGTCCAGTCTTTCAGGTTTGCACAGTCGGACTATGCTGACGTGTACGAGTTATATTTCTTCATGATAGTTTAAAAAACAAAATTACAAAGAATAGTTCGGAGAATTCGTTGTGTTAATGTTTTTGATAAACTTAAAGATTGCTTTCTTTGAATTACGCTGTTTTCATTTCTTATAGATATATTATTACAATATGATTGCTAAATGCGAATGAGGCCCAACATTTTTTGGTTCGACATTGACAAATGGGCACAAGTTTTCAGAGTTTTTGGCTATAAAAAGTTTTATCCCTGGTTGTTCCTGGGCGAGTTGGACCATCTGCATATATACATATTTAATCCATTAGTCATGTTATAGTTATACTGATTTAATTGAATTGTATATTTCATAGTAAGTGTGTGTAGAACATATGGTGAACGCACAAAGGTTCTTGTGCGGGTGTTATATGGCAAACATGTAATTGCCACATGTACACATAACCATCCAAATATGTTATTAATTGCTAAGAAAGATCAATTTCCCCTTTTGACACAATGATTCCCTTGTGTGTCTGCTTCATAGATGTCAAATTTGCGTCTGTATGTATGTGGGAAAAGGGTTAAATTATGATTAAGCTATACACATTTCAATAATAAAAAAAATAAGCGTAAAGCAGTTCCGGAATGTCCCGTACAATCCATTGAAAAGGCAAGATAAAATCGAAAAAATCACATTAAACAGTAAAACGGTGATTAGGTTTCATAGTCGATTGTAAGTTTCGTTACTTTTCCACTATTTTTATCCGTACATTCAACCTGAATTTCCGTTCCACCGAAAATTATCCGAACCGACACGCTCCGGTGTTTACCTCCCTTTGTATTAGGCATCGGCACAGAGCAGCTTGCAATCTTATAACAGCCCGCATCTGTCGTATATTTTGGGTTATATTCCTTTGTTGCATAGATATCCATCGCCATCTTCGTTTGGTCGTCATTCATTGGACTATACGTTTGTTCATCCTGCGCTCTTCCAACGATTAAAGTTTGACCTACTTTCACAAGCGGCGAAAAGATTCCTGTACACAAGATTTCTCCATTCTTCTGTACTTGTTTTTGTGATTCCGGGTGTTCCGATGGGATAAACTCGTCCGCAGTATCCGTCCCGTACGTATATTTACTAACCCTTGCCTCGATCACCGACGGGTGGTGTCCAAAAATCACGGCGCCTTTAAGAACCGCCAGACCCGGCTCTTCCGGTATGATGACTTTCAACCTTGAAAATGTTGTCTTGATTGCCTCTTGTAACATAAGAGATTCGGAAAATCCACCAACCATTAGAATAGCTGAACATCCACGGACATCCCGGTTTTGGAAAAGGTCTTTTAAATGTTCGATAATACTGTTAATAGATTCGTCAAAGAATCCTTTAACCACATCAGCATCTACTCTCAGTTTATCACCAGTGTGTCCTAGTTTCTGTGAATACGAAGTATTTTGAATCATGTCCTGAAGCGTTTCGTCGGTCATTTTTGTAAACAGTTTTAGAAGATTGGTCGGCAACCTGATGGTGATCTTGCCGGTCTTCTTCGGTGTCAAGTCTCTTTTTTTGATCTCGAAATCCCTGAACATATCTATATAATCCTCCATGTCTTTCTGCATGAATTTCTTTATCACAGGAGCACCTGGGTATGTATAATTCAAGATACTCATATGACTAAATAAGAGGGAGTGAACAGGTCTTTTCCCCCGCAATACTTCTTTGATAACTCAACGAAATCCTATGTTGTGGTTACTCAAAAGAATCGTCTCATTGAGACGATTCTTTTGAGTACCCACAACATAGGGTTTGAATGTCAAATAAAGATTTAAGAACATGACAAATGCTCCTTATCAAGAGCTCTGACTGATACATGTACATAGTTAAAACTCGGCATTTATCAACGTTTTGAATATACAGTAATATACATTCTAATCTGTCTAACATGGCTACTACCTTGTACGAGTGACACGTCGACGAAAATGACATGGGGGGTTATATGGAACGCCGCAACTGCCTTAATTGACGTTTCAACTTGACCTGCAAGCGCAGGAACATTGTATGCGATGGTGTTACATGATGTGGGGGTCAACATTTCGTGTGATAGTGTTACTTTGATGTGTGAACATTTGACTCATGCATGTGACGACACCTCTTGTATATGTGACGGTATTATCATAACATGTGACAGAAAAATCATTTTGCGCGTTGGATTCGTCATTATGTATGGTAGTTTCACCTTGATATGTGACACATTTCTTCATATTGAAGACGATATTTTTAATATATGTGACGGCACATTTTAAACATGTGAAGGCTTCATCATTATATGTGACATAATCGTCATTCCATGTGGTGGAGTAAACATTACGTGTGGATGTTTCATCTTGACATGTTACACTTTTATGTATACATTGTGATGACCAAATGTTCTTTCATTGTGACCAAATGTTCTTTATGTGTGACCAAATGCTCTTTACGTATGACCAAATGTTCTAAACATTTGACTAAATGTTCTTTACGTGTGACCAAATGTTGGTTACATGTGACCAAATGTTCTTTACGTGTGACCAAATGCTCTTTACGTATGACCAAATGTTCTAAACATTTGACTAAATGTTCTTTACGTGTGACCAAATGTTGGTTACATGTGACCAAATGTTCTTTACGTGTGACCAAATGCTCTTTACGTATGACCAAATGTTCTAAACATTTGACTAAATGTTCTTTACGTGTGACCAAATGTTGGTTACATGTGACCAAATGTTCTTTACGTGTGACCAAATGCTCTTTACGTATGACCAAATGTTCTAAACATTTGACTAAATGTTCTTTACGTGTGACCAAATGTTGGTTACATGTGACCAAATGTTCTTTACGTGTGACCAAATGCTCTTTACTTTGACCAAATGTTCTTTACGTGTGCCTAAATGTTCTTTACGTGTGACCAAATGTTGGTTACATGTGACCAAATGTTCTTTACGTGTGACCAAATGCTCTTTACTTTGACCAAATGTGCTTTACGTGTGCCTAAATGTTCTTAACGTGTGATGGTTTGACCAATATATGAAACCTATCCGTTAATTTCACTCTTTTTATCACTTAGTGACTTTCAACTAAATAACCTAGGAGTTGTCTTACTCAACCAAAATCAATGACAAAATCATTTCATAGAACGTTATATAACCTCAAACGTATTGTGAATATCTAACAGATACATTTCTGTCACATAAAATGGTGAAACCGTCACATATATAAGAGGTGTCGTCACATGTATGAATACAATGTCCACACATCAGGCTAAAACTAGCACCCGTTATGTCTCTTGTAATGTTAAGAACGTCACATGTAATGACGAAACCGTCACATACATTGCTGATGCGCATATGCGCGTCAAGGTGTAACGTCAAATAAGGCGGTTGCGGCGTTCAATAGAGTAATTATAAGTGACATCCTTATGTCTGAACCTTGTTAAAACGACCATTTGACAGAAATTTTAGACCGACGATTGACAACATATATATTGACCTTCGCCAAACGTTTTCCTCCAAATGGCTGAACAGTCTTTTTTAGAAAGGTAGTCAGATGCCTAAGAGAATATTGCGTAGTATACTGGTGCTAGTGATCAAGAAACCATACGTTAGACGACTTGGCTGCCGTTAAATAACCGAAACACTTTTTAAAATGGCATTCAAATCCCAGCAACCAACTCAACTACACAGGTGTGTATTATATGGGTTTTCTTTAAGAGACATCTATTTTTGAATTGGTTGATTATTTTTTATAAACACAACTTAAAATGAATCGACATACCGAATAGCTTCACGATAAATTGTCTGTATGCCTCGTCAACCCTAGTGCCGCCCCAGGCTCCGCCGCTTGCTTTGTGTAGCTCTTTAATGTTGCCTTTGTCTGTGACCTGATGAACCGTTATATCGACGGTACCCCCTGCAAGTTTTACAATTTCGGTTAACCATTATCCTTTAAAACGCCTGCAAATAGTGCCACTACCTTTGGTGGTCATGGATGGGTTTCCTTGGGAAAGACACATTTCCTGGCCTAATACTTGAGTGTTTACCCAGGGATCGTGAATAAGACAAGAACTAGCATGCACAAATGTACTGGCTGATTATAGTCTCAATTACTCGGACAAAATGTTTAGATCACATATGAATACAGGCAAAAATTGCTTAAATTCGTATAGAGCAAGATAAAAGTTTAAGGCTATTGTACAATATAAACATTGAACTTTCACAAAACATAACATTATTTTCTTGTATTCAGCCATTTTTCTTTGAAGACCAGATTACTAATTTGACCAATATCAGGTGGGAGACCTAAATGGCCACATTAGTAAGTGTAATTAAAGGCAGGTCTAGATTTTCTTCTATGGAAAGCCCCATGCTTTAAAAGCAATTTATATCAACTTGGTTGTTATATATTATTCACAGAAATTCCCTAGAATTCAAAATGAAAATACACCAACCTCCAGCGTCTAAAACTAAATATTTTGTGCCAGGCTTGAATTTCGATAAAAAAGAATTCTCTCCGCCATTTTTCTCAATTGGTATGTGACGACAATATAGTGACGCAGCTTCCGGTTCCAGGGCTATCGTGAGTTTGTTGTTGGATATTCCTGCCTGTAAGAGATACATGTCTGACACCGTTATAATCGGATGGAATCGATTTCTGACTTAAAAGTAAACTCATATTACCCCAGAAGCA
>JASEVX010000006.1:17207032-17287032 GCA_031761405.1 Serripes groenlandicus
TGTTTATTCAACTTCTATAAGGTTAGTGTTATGCATAACTGCGCTATGGATATCCGGCGACATTGATGCGTTGCATCAACTTTCTCTTGTTTTCATATCTTGAACAGTTCTTTAGTTTTACTTGCTACAAATGTTGGCACGGGTGATATTTTAGTTTATTATACCTCACTTTTGTCTACAATGGTAAAATCCCATTACCCGAAAAAGAGATATTTTGACTATCAGAAACATTTTTAACCTTTTTGACACGTGACCAAGAAAAATTGACTGTCAGGTCATGTGACCGCAGTGATATTTTGAATGTCATATAAGGGCAAATAACTGCTTCAATAGTTTAGCTAAATCATGACGTGATTGCCTCCCTTATACACAAACAGCAGTGACGCATACAGCATACAGCAGTGACGTCACTTAATTGTGTTCGGTATAATAAAATGAATATCATATGGCAGCATGTGTGACATTGATATTGTCAACCCTCGAAACAGAATGTCACCCTCGGTTTACGCCTCGGTGACATTCTGCTCTCGGGTTGACAATATCAATGTCACACATGCTGCCATATGATATTTATATAATACAGTTTAGTTACCCATCTCTCTTATCTACGTACCTGGTTTTAAGATACCATCCAATACAGATGTACCTGGATGAGAATTTGAGCAGCGTGCTGTAACAAATCGAAAAAATGCGGTTGGCTAAAGAGAAATCAACTGATCATTAATGATTCCTTCTTTTTGCAAGTCTGCTGTCTTGACGTCAAGAGACGTCTGTATGAGACAGTGTATAAATACAAAATTGCTTAAACCTTTTTCGCTGCCTCGCGCATGAAATTCTTGGCAGCATCATTCCATATAGCCGGCACAGTGATAACCCAGGCTATGTCGTTTAGAGTGAGTCCTTCACCTGTCAGCCGACTTTGTGACATGTAGATAAGGTCTTCTTTTAAATGACCGATGGCATGAGAAAATACATCTATGGCTGGAAGCTCCTTTCCCGTAGCGTCCTCAAGCATGGGTTTAATGGCTTCTCCCTGTAAAAAAGGATAACGTATGACAATGATTTTCACAATAGATGATATGAGCCGTCCCATGAGAAAACCAACATTGTGGACTCTGCATGAATTATTGACCCGGATCAGCCTAAGCATGTCGCGCAGGCTTACCCGGATAACCACCTTTCGCATCCTGTGGATTTTCTGTTTCAGGAATCATTAATATATGCCTCTATCCCCATGAGAAGGACTGTGTCGGCCCGGATCAGACTGACGCGGACTGCGCAGACTGATCTGGATCGATACATTACGCAGAGGCCATAACATTGGTTTTCACGTGGAACGGCTCAATTATGTCTTTTCAATGTCATTTGTCACGTTGAACACAATACTGTAGACCTGTATAACTTGATCATGCCTGCATCACTGGTGTAGTGTCAGCCTCGAGTGCGGGTTGGGTTGCGGGTTCGATTCCCGGTCAGGTCACAAAACAAATATTTAAAATATGAAATAAATGGTTTTCCATCCTTGGTGCTCAGGATTAGCATTACGACTAACTCGCTGGTGGATTAATATAAATGGACCAGTAGTATTTGTAAATTACACAGGACATGCGTGACGGATAGACAGACAGACAGACGGACGGACGTACTCATGAAGTGTATTTGTGGGGTTATATTATTTCTTTTGTTTCAAACTTTTGGGTTGCAACCCACAAGTATGCTATTAATTCCGTAATTATTCCCCTTTTACGGAATGAATAGCATTAATATGCAAATAAGATACCTGTTATAAAACAAACAAACAAAATATTTATCTAAGTGTCTTTATAAAGCTGGTGGACACCCCACAAGTACTCTCTCACTTGGACGGACAAACGATTGATGAACTATACCTATGTATCCTCTGCCATGGCAATAGGTATGAGACACAACAAGTCTTACAAACTGGATAAAAACAAGTGAGAACAACAAGTGAGAACATTACCACATCTCCAAACAGCGCCATTTTGAAACGTTTAAAATAGTACCAGTCCTCATGTTTCCCGTGCTCAGCCAGCTCAGCGTACTGTGTCTCGGCTTCGAACCCAAACGCTTTTAGTGTCTTCCCGTCAGGTTTTATCAAAACGCACGTCGGACCTAAATAAAATGTCGATTGAATGGTATCAATTATAAACTACGACCAAGCCGTTGACATATAAGTTTACTCGTGGATGCTAATCAGCTTAGATCACAGTCGTTGTCATGAACTAGTACTCGAGTCTTTATGCCCTCCCCATCCTCAACTTCTAAGAAGCTGGTTCGCATTCGTTCTTGTATTGGCTTATGTCTTCGTCATGCATCTATGGAAATCATTCCAAGATTTATGAACTGCATATGGTAGTGTCTTGAAATGTTATTTTTTTTTTTTTTTGTTTTTTTTATTGAAATATAGGTTTTACTTTTTTGAAAACATAAGTAGGCTACATCATTAGCTATGACCATACGCCATGCTATTGATGCGTATATGAGTAGAGAAAAGTGCTTTGCAATCACCTGATCTCGTTCTAATTATATTTGAATATATAACCTACATGTATAGTGTAAGAGTTTCAGTGACTCGACCAGTGTTGGCGGCATGTCTATTGCTCAATTATTTAGACAAATAAGTCTGACCTTTAAGAGATATAAGTTGACCACCAAGCCACTGCTTTGCAGAAATCTTAAGTGGGTCTAAATCGAATTCATGTCTGAAGGAAAACGCCCATCCGGAGAAGGTTGTGCCGAAATCAATGGCGGCAACCACTATTGACCTCTCACCCTGAAATTTGAAAATCAGTAAGTAAATGGAAAATCAAACTTAGCGAAATTGCGACTAGAATTATGTTTTTTATAATTGGTAATAACTCCGGGCGATAGTATACATGTATCTATATCCATGATCCATTGGTGAATGACTAGTACAAGGCTAGTCAATGTACCTTGTCAAAGGGTACTCCATCAGGGTCGCCGTAAGCCAGGATCGAAGCTGGGGCGCTCAATGTCTATCCCCCAACGCTAACCACTTGGTAACAGTGGCTTGTTTGCAAATTTGTTAACGACGATTTCAACAATTGTTTCAGTTATATCACTGTGTTTTCTGGGTTAGTTACCAGTACTACTGGTCCATTTATCATGACACCTGAAAGTCAGTGGTAATACTATTCCAACCACCCCGAGCGTCAAGGAGGGCAGCCATTACATCAATGTTTAAAGTCTCAGGTATAGCCCAGTCGGAGATCGAACCCGCGACCTCTCGAATCCGAGGCGCACTCTCTACCACTACATCACCGAGGCGGTTTGGTACCAGTGGGGCACAGGAACACCCTTTATCAGGATTTAAATCGGTTATCATCCAAGCATTCTTCGATATGGGGATATGTTTTCTTTACAAAATGACGGTGCTAGTGCATACATGTAAAAAGTGATACGTTCAAAAGACACTAAATATTACCGGGCTCTTCACAAACAAACCCATTTCGTCTAGCAAATGAAGTCGGGTTTTCACGGATAACATTATATACATTTCTATACTGAAAATGAATTAAAAAAGGCTCTAAAAATAGGTAGTAGGCCTAATGGCTTTCCCTTTTGGGCGCCCAGGATGGTTAGGGTATTCATTATGATTGACTCCCTGGTGTCGAAATTTAGGGACCAGAAGTACACGCGGCCTAAAACACTATACAAACAAGAAATGTAAATTGACCACAGACACACCAATACATCGTTCAGACTACTCGAAAATAGGTACATACGGTACCTTCGTGAATTTTCGCATGGTCCGGTCTCGCTATGGACACACACTTTTCGAAGATTCACGATGGTACCACAGCTTCCTGGTTTTCGTACGTCGGTGAAATTACCACAATAAGCAATTTTTCCACAATAGTTTAAGCTTTATCACTATTTCACATTCCTTTATAGAGACTGCTTCAGTTTTGGTGTATGTAGGCCAGGGTTTCTTCCGCCTATTTCATTGGGTGTATGCATAAATATGAACTACTGTAGCTACCTCAGAGACAAAGGTTAAGTCTCATAAGTTCCTTGTTAACCCTTTCCCGCACGAAGCTTCTTTTTGACTCATCTACAGCAATCAACCTTTGAACAAATTGTGTCAAAAGGCGAAATTGCTCATAAAGAGTATTTTTTCCTTTTTGTCACTCAGTTTCTAACTCTATTTACAAACAACCTTTTCATCTATTAACTTTTATACATGTTTTTGAGTCGTTGAACTTTTTACTCAGTGTTCAACTATGTCAAGACCATAAATACACACAACTTTACTTATCTAGAATTTTAATACATAAATTACACTTCTTCAAATGGTTGTGGCATGTAGTACCTTACAAATGATTAGGATGTTACAACAAGTAAAATGTTATTTACAAACAAAGATTGAAATTGAATATATAATCTCTGCTTACCTAACCAGTGCTAGGTCAAGAAAACGTTTTATTGCTAATCATTTGTTATTTCACCCTGAAAGTTACCAGAATGAATCGAAACCTCGGTTTGAAATTTTGAAGAATACATTGATTAATAAACTCACCATTGTGTTTTGTGATGGCTACACTTGTTCTAATTGTTTCGTCAATGGGTTGTCCACCGCCTTTTTTATGTATATGTGTTTTGTGTTTACATCATACAGGTAATTTACTTCCTCTTTCGGTTTCTATTTTTAGTAACGTCCATGCAAAATATTTACTACATTGTAAATCGATACTACACATAAAGTATAATTAATCAATTCCATCAAACAGACGCTTTCTGAAAAGCATTGTTGCAAAAGGAGAAATTGCACACGATGTTTGAACAATTTCTTCTTCTGTCACAATGATTTCAAAAGTCGTCTGCTGCAGATGCGTTGTTAAGCCAAAAATAGTTTAAACGAATTTGACATGACAAGGGAGATAATAAGGTTAGTAAATTCAAACTGAGAAAACACAGGTTATTTCCCTTTTACTACGCGGTTCAGTCGGTCTTTCATTATTCTCGAAACAAAATCCTTCTTTGTTTCTATGTAAATCAACCAGTTTCAGTCCTCAATTGTCACACTTTCTAAGCGTTTCTCATGTAGAACACCATATATCATTGAAAAGAGTTAACCTCCTAGATTTAAAACAATCCAAAGAAAATGTGGGGTCATGCATTATGCAAGAAAGAACTCACCAGGTGAAAATGGTAACCGTCATTTTGGACCAAATCGGGCGTTTAGCATTCTCTACTTTCACTTTCAAACAAGGTCATAATACTAAAAATGATCAAATCAATCATTTCCAGTGCATCCTATACACATTCACAACAAAGGTTGCTTTAGGGACTATAGTAGATCAGCAAGTCAGCGGCTGTATTTAGCGTAATTTGACCTTGAATGTGGGAATGGGTTAATTAGGATCTACAACTACCATACAAACACATGTCGAGGGCTTGGCGTGAAACGGTTGTAACTAAAAACCTTTTTTGAAAACCCTGGTTTATGGTCAATTTTGATCCCTTTGTAAACAATGCAAATTTAGGTGCCATTGCTCAGAACGAGCAATGGCACCTAAATTTCCATTGTTTATCAAGAACAATTATTTAACGCTTATAAAGACTTTATGGCGAGGTGATTAACCTTGGTAAAAAAAATACCAATTTTAGTTACAACCGTATTACATACCCATGTGTTTTCTTCGCTTTCTCACACCAGTACTCCACACCACAACGGGCTTTCCACATAGACTTGTTAGTCCATAAGTGGAAAACAAATGACGCATGTCACGCTGACTCTGATCAGACTTCAGAAAGAATGTTGGTAAAGCTGGGGTACAAACCAGGAATCTAGATAAGATCTTATCTTCGTCCCTGTTCAAACTCATAACCCCTTGATTGACAGCCTGCACAGCTATCAGGGTTAAGCCTCCTGAAAAAAAAGAAACTTACCAAGAAAAACATCAAATGTATGCTACTGAACCTATGTTTTTTTAATCACTTTAATCAGGGTCTTTCAAATAGTACTATTTGAAAGACCCTGCTTTAATTCAACAATAAATAAACAATTAAATAACAACATTTCATGCGGAAAATATATGAGTACAGTGTACCCCAATTCAGAAAATAAAGTATTAGACTTGGTATAAATAATATTTCATTTCTTTTTCTTTGTTTACAAACAAATTTACTGTTTTCATTTCTATACCATGATACATGTAGGATTTCAAATTTTACTCTGCAGAATAATGCTCAGACCCCTAACTCAGCTATTTGTATACTCGATGTTAACTGAGATACGCTACGCCCCTGACATACAACTAATCGACAACAGACTACATGTCCTTTGAAAACATCTCTTTAAATAAAAACGTAATTATTCAATAGAACTAAAAACATTGTGGCAAGAGCAGTTTCTCCTTTTTGCCAAAATGCTTTAAAAGGTAGTCTGCTAGCTAGAGAACGAGATTCATCTATATCTTGGAAAGTGGGGTTGATTAAAAAAGAAAGAAAGACTGACATGTAGGATGCAGAAAAAAAACCTTTTGATATTTTTGCATTAGACAACATTTGAAAACATCATGGGAAATGAAGACATTTCTTGTTAACACTTTCCCACAAACAACAAATCTGCAGCAGATAACTGCTATATGTATGGAAAATCTCGATACGTTAAATTATTATTATTGAATAGAGTTAAGAACACTGTAGCTAGATTATGAGCAATTTCTCCTTTTGAAACAATATTCTTAACCCTTTCCCTCATACAACAATTCTGCAGCAGACGACTTTGAACGTTTTTTGTCGAAACATAGAATAACCTATGACAAAAAGTTTGTGCCAAAAGGAGAAATTGCACGTTTTGTGCAATTTCTTCTTTTGTCACTATGTTTTCAAAAAGCTGTCTGCTGCAGAGGCGTCAGAAAGCGTCTATATGAGGGAAAGGGTTAAACTACACTTTTCATCTGAAGAGATTTTCTAGATTTTCTCTACTCATACGTTTTGCAAGTCGTCTGTTGCAGACAATATAAAATATCACATATCAACTAAATAATATCACGATGGCTCTGCACGAAACAGTTGAAACTGTAAGAAATACGAGGAGCAGTTAAAGCTGTTTCTGCATTAACCCTTTCCCTCATACGCTAATTCTGCAGCAGATGACTTTGAACATATTTTGTCAAACAATAGAAAATCTCTATAATTGAATGGATAACCTATGACTAAAAGTGGAAAACATTGTGGCAAAAGGAGAAATTGCTCGTTTTGAGCAATTTCTTATTTTGTCAATATGTTTTCTAAAAGCCGTCTGCTGCAGAGGCGTCAGAAAGCGTCTATATTAGGGAAAGGGTTAAACCATCAAATTTCATTTATACAGTGGAACCTGTGTCTTAAGACCATCCATGGGAACACAACTCTATGGTCTTTGCTCACAGATGGTCTTTTATTACAGGGTCATTTATGCAGAAAATGAGTAATTGGGAAACTAAAAGTGAGGTTGCTATAGACAGGGGATTGCTATTTCCTGGTGGTCTTTAGCACAGGTTTGACTGTATTAAATTTCATAAACGTTTAAGTACATCTTTACAAATGTTAACATATGATTTGTTTGCCAAGTGTTCAAGCATAGGTACTATCTTTGATCTAAGACGTTTGTTATAAGCCACAAAACTTGTAATATGTTCAATTAGTATTCTGTATGATGTTCTGTCTAATGTAGTGTCTGTAGTGTCCTCATTGTACCTGAAAATAAATTAAATCTTGTCAGATCTAGTGTGATTAATTGGTGGGGCGTAAGGCCATTTCAACAATCAAATCATGGCGGCCATATTTGGGAAAAGGTTAATGGCATTCAAACCCAGGACCTTTTGCATGAGAGGTTGACGCTCTACCTCTGCAGTTGTGTCAGATCGATTTCGAATCAATCGTTTAGCTTACATCAACCCCTTTCTCACATGCAACAAAACTGCAGCAGATGACATTGAAGACAACTAGGCAAATATATAGAATATGTCTATCAATGAAGGTATTGGAAATTGAAGTTGAAAACATTGTGGCAAAAGGAGACATTGCCCATTATGGGCAATTTCTTCTTTTTATCGGATTTTTTTCAAACTTCATCTACTGCAAATACATCAAAATGCATGGGAAAGGTTTAAATTAAGCTTCCTGAAAACCAAACAAGATATCCAAAAGCAGTTAGCTCCAAAAGGTAAGTTTGATTCGGATAAAAAGTGAATTCGCTCAGTTAAGAATTCTGGACATATACAAATGAAAGGACTCCTCCTTCTACAGCCAATTTCTCTTTTGGCAATAAAGTTGTTATCCTAACCATTTCTTAATACAAATGTCGCCTAGAAAGCATACAGCCTTTTAAAAGCATTGTTGGGAAACGAGAAAGAGCCAAAAACAAACAATTTCTTATTTGACTACAATGTTTTCATCTGTGAATAAATATGATACTGATACTTTCAATATACCAAGACATTTTCTTGATACAGTCATACAACTGGGAAGTTTATGCAGAATAAAGTGTTTCGGTTGTAATGCGGTCCTGGAAATCCTAAGCGAAAGAAGGAATGCTATTATACCTGTTTTTAACGTCATTGTTATCATATGGCCCACTAGGATTTCTGCACATACAATAAATCTGCTGCAGATAACTTTCAAAACAAAGAGCACATATAATTATTGAACAGATTTGAACATTTTTTTACAAAAGTAGAATTTGCTTTTTCACCTTTTGTGTCAATATTTTAAAATCTGTTCAATTATTATTCTTTCATTTCATTTTTGCCTAGATATTTTGCAAGTTATCTGCAGCAGATATATTGTATGTGCGAAAAAGGCTACAGAGTGCTGCATATGGGAAAGGTTTAGGAGAATAAACCCAGGTAAAATTAACCCTTTCCCTAATATAGATACTTTCTGATGCCTCTGCAGCAGACAACTTTTTGTCACAATGTTTTCAACTCTATTAAATCATTGTACTTTCATTAAAAGGGAGTTCCAATTCGTTTTGTGTTTGTTTTCAAAGTCGTCTGCTGCAGATTTGTTGTTATGTGGGAAAGGGTTAATCATAAACCTCCAAGTGTATAGTTCTCCTTGATCAGTTAGACCATAAACTGGTTCCATGTTGTTTAACCAAGACAGTATGTGTTGGACATGATGTTCTAAAAACTGGTCGTCCCTACTGGATAAGTCACAGAGGCATTGTGTATCAATCGTCCATATCCCACTGAAATAAGAAAATAAGATATTAATGCCAACCCTTTCCCACAAGCAGATGACTTTTGAACAAAACTAGAACTATCACTGAAGATGATAAATACAGCACCTTGACCTACACCATAACTTAATAAGTAAAAGGGCCATAACTCTGTAAAATAATATGCAATTGTAACCCCTTTAGGATATGCACATCTCCTCTTGGTATAAAAGCTTCATGTAAAGTTTAATTGAATTCCACCCAGTGGTTAGTAAAAAATAGGCCGGACAAAATATGGCTTCCGGCCGACCGACAGACAGACTGCCCGACACAGTGACTCCTATATATTATACCCTCTCTACTTCGAAGGGGTATAATAATTAGCAGTTTCTCCTTTTGCTCTGCTTGATGATATACTTTCATTAACCCTTTCCCACATGCAGATGCATCTGCAGCAGAAGACTTTTGAAAACGTTGTGACCAAAGGAGAAATTGCTCATTATGGGCGATTTCTCCTTTTGCCACAATGTTTTCAACTGTTCTAAATAGTTATACATTAATTTATAGAGATTTTCCATAATCGCCTAGATGTTTTTAAAGTCGTCTGCTGCTGATTTGTTGTATGTGGGAATGGGTACATAGAGATTTTCATACATTGGAATGTTTTCAAAGTGATCTGCTGCAGACATGTTGTATGTGTGAAAGGGTTAAGATTTCTTTATAGATGTATGGAGAAGTACAGATCTTATCTTCACAAATTCTTTTTTATTACTAATTAATTTGAAATCAACCTTCTTTTGACTAATTGGTGAACATTGCATAATCAGATCTAATGGCATGTATGCGTTGGCTGATCTGGTTCTACATTTGTCGCAAATGCTCAAGATTTGGATAGCAACTCAATATTTCCTTAATTATACAAGAACAATCTGGCAATTCTTAGGTTTTCAGGGAAAACTTAAAATGCACAAGACTGTTCAAAGAAACATGTTTGTAGTCTATCAAAATGTCAGAAGGTGAAAGTGCAAAATACAGTTGATTGTTTTATCCAGCTTTCAACAGCTATTACTACCATTTTTGGTATGCCTGGACTGGGGATCTAACCCACGACCTCCCCCAGCCAAGGCAGACACTCTACCACTACACCATTCTTTAGTGCTGTGATACCTGTGATTTCCACTCATATGAAAGACTGCTTTCAGGATTTTATCCTTTAGATTTTCAATGTCCGTATGAAGTTCTATACATCTTACATCTAACAGTAACATCTCTGCAAGAATTTCCTGAAATAATAGAATACAAGAGCTGTCCGTAAGACTATTCCACCGCTTATTAGTTACTGAGATACGGACTCTGATAATGAAGTTTCATGTAAAACTTAAACCAGAATTTCTAAGCCAAATAAGAAAGGGTGATAATTTGCATTATATGCAGGATAGACTAATCTTACTTCTTTAATTACATAGCTGTGATATTTTGGAAGCATTGTAGAAAGTTTCATTGGAATACATCTAGTAGTGACTGAGCTATGGTGAAAAATATGCACTTGCATGCAAAACCTTAACCAAGGTTTGAAGCTTAAGTCGACACCAGGGTGAGTACAATAACTCTCATATTCGCTAAAAAGTTAAGCTAAAATTACATTTTCCTTGATGGAGCTGCATGAAAGTGATGTTTCTGAAGCCAACAGTTTGAAAACATTATAACTATTAGAAAAAAGTGAACATGCTTGAATAAGTGTTTTCGACGATTCCGATAATTTTATACTCTCAAAATTAACATATCGGTTTTCAGGAATCTATCTTATATTCTTTAGATATTACTAAACCCTTTCCAACATACAAAATTCCAGCAGTAAATGATATTGAAAACATATAGGTGAAAATATTAACAAACTCTATATCTGATATTATAATTATTGAATAGACCAAAAACATTGTTGCAAGAGGAAAAAATGCTCATTCTGAAAAAATTCTCCTTTTGGCACAATGTTTGCAAAAGTCATCTGCTGCAGATTTGTCTGCAGGTGGGAAAGGGATAAATTATACTATAAACAGGGACGCAGTTAATTTACCCTTTCCCACATATAGATGCTTCCTGACACTTCTGCAGCAGACAACTTTTAAATTATTGATTCATTTATAGATTATCTACATTTTTGTCTGAATGTTTTCAGTCGTCTGCTGCAGATTTAGTGTATGTGGGAAAAGGTTAAGAAGGCCGCCTGTTACTCACCAATCCATTTTCACAATCAGTTATTTTCATTACAATCAACTCCAGGAAATTATTCATTCTGTAAGAGATACATGTAAAATGATCTGGAGTATTATTTTTACAACTTCAAAATCAGATATGCCAATAAGTATGGTGTTTATCACTACTTTACGTACGAAAGACGGTGAGCAATCACAATAGCTCACAGAGTGGCTCTTGGATCTATTTAGTGTCATGGGTTAACAAATAAACACACAATACAGATACATATTGTTTGGTGATTGAGGAAACAATAAGTCATGAAAAAACAGGGAATATTATGTTGCAGTGACAATATCAGGTTTTATATTGTTCTACGAAGGGCTTGGACAATTGATATCACGCAACACCAAGGGGCGATAGAGATTTCAAATTGTCCACACCTATAGTAGTCAACATCAAACCCGATATCGCTACTGCAACATAATTTTCCTTTTATAATATACATAGTTTATCTTTTAAGACAGAATAAAAAATAAATATTAAAAATTCTATATTTTAAATATAGAAGAGAAAACTTTACACATCAAATATCATATATGATTAGATGAGCATTACCTCACCACCTCATTTTGAATGACGTTATTTCATTTCTTAATGACATCACATTACATTTCAAATTCAGTGACGTATCCTTCCATATTTGGCACCGTATTTGAACTAGTCAAATACGGAATTTTAATTTGTCATGTTTAAATTGCACATGTTGAATTAGCATGTATTTGAGCTGAAAAATGTGCAGGTATATAATAAAATCCCAAACCAACCTATTTACGCTGACTAGAGACAGACTTGAAAGATGAAGAAGCCTGTCCAGAATAAAAGAGCTGATGGTCTTCAATGGTTTCAAGTCAAAGTCTGGATCCTCTCCCACAAGAAGATGAAGACAAGGCTGTAAATTGTTTCCACTGTATTTTCTACTCAATGTCACATCTTTCTGGAAAGGGAAAAATGAATATATCACAGTTCTGTTGATTTTCTAATTACCCTTTCCCAAATACAACAAATCTGCAGCAAACAATTATGCAAAAACACGGAAAATCTCTATAATTGAAAGTATAAATACTGAAAAAAAAAAAAAAATGAAAACATAGTGGCAAAAGGTGAAATTGCTTGTTTTGAGCAATTTCTCCTTTTGTCACAATGTTTTCACAAGTCGTCTGCTGCGGATGCATCAGAATGTGCCTAACAGTGGGAAAGTACTAAGAGAGATATAGTGGGGAAAGGAGCAGTTCACTCTTCATGCTATAAAATAAGGGGGAATTCAATTCATTTCACGACCATTTTCTCTACTCTTATGTCCCATCTTTCTCGAAAGGGGAAACATATATCACACAAATCCTCTGAATCTCTATTACAGAAAATATCATCATTAACCCTTTCCCTCATACGACAATTCTGCAGCAGATGACGTTGAACATATTTTATCAAATAATGGAAAATCTCTATAATTGAATGGATAACCTATGACTAAAAGTGGAAAACATTGTGACAAAAGGAGAAATTGCACGTTTTGTGCAATTTCTTCTTTTGTTACTATATTTTCAAAAAGCCGTCTGCTGCAGAGGCGTCAGAAAGCGTCTATATGAGGGAAAGGGTTAAATAGATTATAGAGTTGAAAATTGTTACCGACAAATTTACTTCTCAATGTCCCGTTATTCTGGAAATGGGAATCATATCATATATTACCGCTACACAAATCTGCTGATTTTCTAGCAAAAATATAGCTTCCTTCTCCTTTTTAGCCCGGTATTTCCTTTGCATAATTATTTCCCATATTAACCATATACTACATAAACAAATTTTAAGAAGACAACTGAAAAAATTTCGGCAAAAATATGGAAAATCTCCATTAATGAAAGTATAATTATTGAATAGAGTTGAAAACATTGTTGCACAGGGAGAAATTGCTTATAATGTAAAATTTCTCCTTTTATCACAATGTCTTTAAACGCCATCTGCTGCAGATGTTTCTGTATGTGGTAGATATTTAATCAACTATTTAACTAGTACAAAATGTGCAGTCTTGCATCTTCATGAGAGAATTATATTGATAAACATGTATTTTTGTCAGATGTTATCTCTTTCCCACAGCATTTTGACTAGTAATGTCACATTTGCCACAAAGTTTTGAACCCAATGCAATTATAACACTTTTATTCATAATGATTTGCCATCCTTTAGTCTAGAAATTTTCAAAAGCTCAGTCGGTAGGGACGCTGGCTGTCAATCCAGGGGTTGCGAGTTTGAATCCCGGCTCGGCCAACTTTCTTCCCGACGATTGACAAAAGTTAATGCGTCATTCGTCTTCCACCAATGGGCTAAGTCTATGTGGAAAAGCAGCCAGTTGCTTGGGAAGATTGTTGTGTGGAGTACTGGTGTGAGAAAACCAGGAAATGCATGAGTAGGTGAACTGGCCGCCGTGATATAACTGAGAAATTGTTAAAAACGGCGTTAAACCCCAATCAATCAATCAAACCTTTTGACACAATGTTTTTCACTTTTAGTCATAGGTTATCCATTCTATTATGGAGATCTTCTTTTTTTTGACAAAATACGTTCAAAGTGGTCTGCTACAGAATTGTCGTATGAGGGAAAGGGTTAATCAGAATTGGTGTATGTGGGAAATGGATAAGACTCTTTTACATCATAAAGGTTCAGCTGAGTGTTCAGTGTTCACAAACAAAAAGTCTCCTCCTTGCACTATAGGCAGCGCAAAGTAAATTTTGGTATTTTACCTCTCGAATACGTGTATTAGACATATTCTTCAACTGCAGTTCTGCTACCTTTTTCACAATGCTCTCTGGACAATAAGGATTTCGGAGTAATCTCTAGAAAAGAAAAAAAAAGTACTAATTTTCAATTAGTTGATTTACTCACTGACGTTAGCTCTTCCCAACATAAAACAAATTTGCATGGGACGACTGTTACAAGTCAATGCAAGTTGGATAGCCAGCTGCTGAATGTTGTGCAGAGTGCAATAAACCTTTTCAAATGTTGTCGGTCAATCAATCAAGAAATCCATTTACACAATGTTAAAAATAATAAGCCCAATAAAAATTAGTAAACTTTCTTCTCTCTCTCTCTCTCTCTCTCTCTCTCTTGCACATGTCTATTAACCTTAAAACTTTAGTATATCACTTTCTAGAGGACAGAACCCAAGTTCGGCCAACATTCTTTCCGACGTTTGACAAAAGTCACTGTGACAAGCTTCATTCGTCTTTCACCAATGGGCTAACCAACCGTCTATGTGGAAAAGCAGCCAGTTGCTTGGAAATTATGTTGTGTGGAGTACTAGTGTGAGAAAATCAGGAAACATATGAGTACGTGAACTGGCCGCCGTGATATGACTGAAAAAATTGTTGAAAACGGCATTAAACCCAATCAATCAATCAATCAATTCCAGACGACAGAAGAAATCTTCTATCTTTTAGATAAATATTTTCTCCATTTAATGTTTTTTTACCACCTTGATGACCAGTGTACTGTAGTGGTAGAACGTCTGCCGCAGGTGCAAGAGCTCCTCGGTTTGGATCCCCGGCCAGGTCATACAGATGACTTCAAAATTGGTAGAAATGGCTTTCCCTCCTTACCTCTCAAGATTCTGTGTGGGTTAGGACGACAAGTCAACTGTCTCGTGGGTTTCAGGATAAATGGATCAGTAGAACTGTTAACTTACCAAGAACATGCCATGAATGCCTAAAAAGGGGCATTACTGAATTATTATTAAAGCCAGAAGTATGTGACTTGGTATAGACAATGCATATTGCTCCTCGGGAACATGTATACCAAGTTTCATTTGAAGCTGTTGAACGTTTTTTGAGTTATCAGGTAAGGTTAAAGTTTTGTGAGGAGCCCACACCAAGGGTATCACAATAACCCAACTTTTTTTGTTTGAAAAACAGACAGTTAAAACGGTTAAAAAATGGCATTTAAAACAACACAAATAAACAAACTGTTTAACTTTTAAAATTAAATTATATGAAAGATTGATTTCAGTCTAACATCCATATACCTTGCACATTGTTTCTTGAGCATGACATAGTGAATCAAGTGTCAGACAAAGAAGGGATGGGGGCTTCAGGAGGACTGTAAAACATTGCACTTGAAGGTCAAGGTCATTTCTGAATAAACTGTTTTTTGTCTGCTCAGCAACCTGCAATATATATATGTAGTGCTACATCTACAGAGCAACCTCAGTTTGAAGTAAGAAAATTATAATGACTGCTATAAAGAGGTTAAATTATTATGAGCAAAGTTTTCAATAAATAAAGGTTAAATTGATGTATTTTTGCCAAAATGTTTTTAAGGCTTATGTTGCAGATTTCCTACATATCTGTCTTTTTAAGTTATACATTGGAAAAACGGATTAGATTTCCTAAAACAACCAGACATAATTTTATTTAAATATATGTGATAAATGGGTTTAAAATGAATTAATCCTCAGAATAAACTGGGTTCCAGTGTTTCAGGTCATTCGGCAAAGATTTATAAATTGAAAATTGTGTCATCTATAAAATCAAGAAAAGGGATATCTATAAAATACTTTTTGTTTTCCGATACATCCTTTATAGTAAAATAGTTTAGAGCGAGATAAAGAGAATGTAAATCCAGTATTTTTAATAAAGTTGGAAGCCTTAGTAAGAGAAGTAATTGCTCAGTCATTATATTACTTATAAGGATTTTTTTCTTTTTACCATAATGTATTTCAAAAGTTGCTGCAGATGCATCAAAAAGTGGCTGTATGTGCAAAGGGTTTAACGCCTTCCTAAACTAACTTACCTTCATACAATATGCTGCCCAGTTTAATGCATTCTGGAGGGACTTGTCGTTCCAGTTTTGTACCGCATCAGTCCCAGCCTGTGACAGTATATTGGCATATGTGTAGATATTCTTCACCATTGCTTGCAGAGCCATGATCTAAACAACTTGATTTTCCATCAACATAGTTCTGGATAAGAGGACACATGCCATAAAAGCAGATGGCTTTTTGAAAACATAGCGACAAAAGACGAAATTGCTCCAAACAGGGGTGGCGAAATATGATTTTGACTTACTTGTCCGTTTTTTGAAAATGCTATTTTGCACTTGTCCGTATAATATTTATATAGTAAATCCCTACAAAATTTCGCTTGTCCATACAGGCTCTGGGACAAGCCGGGCAATACGGATAATGGATTTGGCCACCCCTGCAAAACGAACAATTTCTCCTTTTGCCACAATGTTTTCCACTTTTAGTCATAGGTTATCCGTTCAATTATGGAGACTTTCTATTTTTTGACAAAATATGTTCAAAGTCGTCTGCTGAGGGAAAGGGTTAATCACTACAATCTTACAGACAATCTCATTTACAACCAGACCTAAACTTTGCTACAGTAGCAAACACTCTTAAAACTCTGATCAATCACTGCCTTTGCCAAGTGTTAGAATTGCATAAAATAGTGCATAGAATACTTATAAGACATCTAGGGTCAATTTGAGACAACCTTGTTTGCAATGTCGTCAGATATAATATAAATATCACTACAGCAAAGAGTTTTCGGTCTGATTTTAATGAGAAGGCATGGCTGACTTTCAAGTTTTATATGGGCTGTAATACTAACAGTAGTTAAACACATATTTTAGTTGAGTTAGCAAACCCAACTTGCCATGAAACTTAGACCTTAATCATTAAAATGATTCTTTTTGTAAATGGTGTTTATTTCTCTCTTTTTTCCTTCCGGTATTGTACAAAATCCCTCTCTGGGGCATTGTTGTACAAGGTGTAACTGGTGTATTTACAAGATGGTTGTGTTGTGTTCAACCAGGGTCTTTCAAATAGTACTATAAAAGCCTTGTTGCTGAGGGAAAGAATGAGTGCTTCAGTACATCTGTTCGGCAAAATGGTACATCAAATTAATTCATTCCAGTTATCATGTGTTATGGGTTAATTACCAATACTACCACTGTATTACTGCACTTATATGATCTGATCATAAGTTATTCCCTTCCCACATGCAGACACATTTTTACGCATATACAAAATCACTTTTGAAAAAACAATATTTTAAATTGTATTTAAAATATATTTATACTTTCTTTTATACCCTACTATAGTACAGTATAGGTGTTCAAATTTCAATACAGTTAGTGTGGTAGTTCCGGATCACTGGTAGTTCCGGATCAGATCATTGTCTTTTAATAAAACATCCACAGAAGTAATGTTTACACAATAATACACCTTGTATATCTAGAAAATTCAATCAATTTCCATTGAAAAACTATTGTTCCTTTTTAAAAATCGCTGTTGTTTTTCAAAACACACTCACTTGATTCGGAACTACCTGAAAAACCCTAGTAAATAGAATCAGTTCAGAAACAAAAATATTCATGTGTGGGAGATAACAACAAATATGCGATGAAAGGTGGGATATTATGCTGTTAAACCTCGAATGTATTTTTAAATTCTGACTTCATTTATTCAAACTATCACAATTTGTTTCGTTAGTGATCCAGAACTCACACACTAACTGTATATTTCATCATTTGTCAACATATTTTCGAAGTTATCTGCTGCAGATTTGTTATATATGTTGGAAAGGATTATTGCATAATCATTTACATACTAGCTTTAGCGACGCTTTAGACATGCAAGATATAAAGGCAGACGTCTCTGATCAAGGTCACCGAAACAGGGCAGTGTAGTAACAAAATGTATAACTCTCGGGGTTTTGCGTTAACATCACTGAACAGGTGTGGGAATATATGTAAATTGTACTGGCCATATAGAGCGGAAGTTTATGATCGTACATTCTTAAATATATAATAAAATTCGTCTGATAATCATCAAATGGTCTAGATAACAACTTTTTTAACGAACTTTTTTGACTTACCCGCCAATTTAGTACGGTGCTATCATGAAAATAACACATCGTGAAAAATACAACACGAAAAAAAAAAAAACAGTTTGTATTCAAAGGGAAAGAATTCATTTTCCATAGACGACCCTTATAGCATTATGGGTTATGGTTTCAGAACAAGTGAAACTACACAGAAACCTATCTCAAACTACCAAAATAGCAAAGACAACATACAGGTTGACAAACCATTTTCGTGTGTGTTATGAAGTCAAATAGAAGGTCACCCTTATCCCCCACTGAATTTTACTTTCAATTTCAGAAAATACAGGATGTTCTGAAAATGGCTATTAGAGTGCCAATATAGCTTAAACCAAACAATATTTTGGTTACAAATCAGTCGGAGGTTATTTAACTTTATACAAATCACTTTCAACTTTCAACAAAATCATTATTGTCCAATGGGAGACAACTTCAAACTTAATTCCCTGGACAAAATTGTCTTGTTTTCACAGTTTTGCCAGGGACATAGATAAGACCCTGGTTTTGCATAGATGCTCATCATGAGCAATATCTCCTTTTCCCATGATATAATCAAAAAGTGTCTGTATCAGCGAAAGTTAAAGTTAAATTTTTAGAAACAGTCAGCTTCTGAAGGCATAAGGCCTTCCACAGTTTTGAAAAGATATGCTTACAAATACTGTTAATACACAGCTTGTATCAGCTTCAAGTGATAAGTAGCAGAATTTATGAAAGGTTTGTAAGCAACTGTAAAATAGTATGATAAATGGAATTCTGATACTGAAATAATTTATGCAGAAAAATAGAGATAACAGAGTTACTCCCCTTATGCAAATTCATAAAATCCCTTACAAGGTCTCATCATAAGCAATTCACTACTTTTTAAACCCCTTTTCCACATATAGACATAGACAACTTTGGAAAATACTGTGATAAAAGGAGTAATTGCTCTTAATGATCAATTCCTATTTTTGCCAAAACACTTCTAACTTGATTCAATGATTTTACTTTCATATTCTTTCTTCCAGATTTTCCACGTTTGGAAGTCTTCTGTTGCAGATTTGTTCTATGTTGAAAAGGATCAAAGTAGCACAGTTTTATAACAAACTTACAGAAATGTAAATAAAATAAGACCAAGACGCACTTATTAATTAATTTATTTATAAATTGAATACCCATCCCAACACCCTATACAATTGCAATATACCCAATTATATAAAGCATGCAAATATATTGTACATTAAACTATGAGACAGTGCAACATTACAAGCATTTCGAGGGCTTGGCGTGAAACGGTTGTAACTAAAATTGGTATTTTTTTTACCAAGGTTAATCACCACATCATCAAGTCTTTATAAGCGTTAACTCATTTTTCTTGGTAAACAATGGAAATTTAGGTGCCATTGCTCCTTCTGAGCAATGGCACCTAAATTTGCATTGTTTACAAAGGGGTCAAAATTACCCCTTAACCAGGGTTTTCAAAATAGGTTTTTAGTTACAACTGTTTCACGCCAAGCCCTGTAAATTTTCCACTTTTCCACATACAACAACATTGGACATTGAAAACATCTAGACCAAACTATGAAATATCTTAAAATGATTATTGATTGATTGATTGGGGTTTAATGCCGTTTTTAACAATTTCTCAGTTATATTACGGCGGCCAGTTCACCTACTCATGCATTTCCTGGTTTTCTCACACCAGTACTCCACAAAACAATCTTCCCAAGCAACTGGCTGCTTTTCCACATAGACTTAGCCCATTGGTGGAAGACGAATGACGCATGTCGCATTGACTTTTGTCAATAAAATGATTAATGAATCAAGTTGAAAACATTAAGACAACATGTGAAATTGTTCATTATTATGAGGAATTTCTCCTTTTTTCACAATGATTTGAAAAGCTGTCTGCTGCAGATGCATCTGTAAGTTAGAAAGGGTTAACCCTTTCATCTCATACGATAATTCTACAGCAGATGACTTTGAACACATTTTGTCAAAAAAAAGAAAATCTCTATAATTGAATGGATAACCTATGACTAAAAGTGGAAAACATTGTGGCAAAAGGAGAAATTGCTCGTTTTGAGCAATTTCTTCTTTTGTCACTATGTTTTCAATAAGCCAGCTGCTGCAGAGGCGTCAGAAAGCGTCTATATGAGGGAAAGGGTCAAACTGTGACATAACCAAGACCTATACCTTTCCCACATGCAGATGCAATTTCGACACATCTGCAGCAATTTCTCTTTTTGCCTCAATTTGTTAAACTCTTTCAAATAATTAAACATTTATTTATAGGGATTTTCCACATTTTTTCAAAGATGTATATGAGAAAGGGTTAAAACAGTGACAAGATAAAGACTTATCCCTTTCCCACATGAGACGCATATTGATGCATCTATAGCAGAATACTTTTAGAAAACATTGAGGCAAAAGGAGAAATCGCTCATTATGATGGAGCAATTTCTCCTTTTGCCTCAAATTTCAAAGATGTCTGCTGCAGAACTGTTGTATGTGAGACAGGGCTACCCTTTCACCTGATAGGATATTTTTAGACTCTTCCACTAAGAAAATATATATATATTAGACATGATTGCAACAACTAGGAAATAAAAAGTTTAAATTTTTATTCAAATTCAAAACACCGTGGATAATTGAAAAATTGCTAAAAATAAGCAAATCCTCCTTTTCTCGCAATGTTTTTAATTTTGCATTAATTAAAATAAAAAAAAATAACAGAAGTTTTCAAAGCAAATTATATAAAAAATACCCGACCATGAAAAAAGGTTAAATTATTCTCGACTTATTTATTCATAAGCTCAAAAGCAAGATTATTATATTCTTGTTCTTTATTCCCCTTTCATCATTAATCAACTAAAACATAATGACAAAAGTATCATATAAATCCTTTCCCACTTGTAGACACACTGAAATGCATCAGCATCAGATGACATTTGAAAAAATTGTGATATAAGGAGAAAATTGATCACATTGAGCAAAAAATCATTTTGTCACAATATTTACAACTCATTTCAAGTTGATAATTAAACTTTCATTTATCTTTTCCATATTTTTGCCCTGAAAGGTTTTAGGTTATGCGCTGCAGATTTGTATTTAGGAAAGGGTTAATCTACAATACAGCACATACAGACATATCATGTTAACCCTTTCCCATATACAACAAATTGCAGCAGACGACTTTGAAAATATAGTGACAAAAACCTGAAAAATCTACTAAAGATAGCTTAATTGTTAAATCAAGTTTTAAACATAGTGGCAAAAGGAGAAATTGCTCATTGGCCATAATGTTTTAAAAAGTCGTCTGCTGCAGAGGCGTCAGACTTTGTCTCTATGTGGGAAAGGGTTAACGGTGCTGAACTCAAGATTTTAGATAGTTTAGTCAAAGTTTTAAAATTGTTAAAAGGTTGTCTTGAAATATTAGAATCATAATTCTAGGATAAAATATACTGTTCAGTTATGCTTCATTTTTACTGGGAAGACATACCTAGTAAGCCAAATTTTGTACATTTTTCATGACTTTCAATTGACTGTTTTTCGACACTATTGTCAAAATAGGTTTAAACTTTCTTACTTATTTGTCACTATTACGAGGGCTTGGTGTGAAACAGTTGTAACTAAAAACCTATTTTGAAAATCTGGTTTAGGGGCAATTTTGACCCCCTTTGTAAACAATGCAAATTTAGTTGCCAGAGCAATGGCACCTAAATTTCTATTGTTTACCAAGACAAAATGATTTAACGCTTATAAAGACTTTATGGCGATGTGATAAACCTTGGTAAAAAAATACCGATTTTAGTTACAACCGTTTCACTCCAAGCTCTTAATTAAGCAATATTTTCAAAAGTTTCAACATTTCACAATTTTTAAGTTCAGTACCTTTAACATTGTAAGTGCCATTTCACTGCCACTCAGCAAATTACGGAAAGAGACACTGGACTACAATGTAACCTCTCGAAACAACACCTCTGTGGACTAAAAACCTCTAATTGAACGCCAGTTAGATATTTTCCATACAAAACGCTAACAAAACGCAAATGTCCAAATGGAAAATACAGACAAAAGACAAGACAGTTTGGGCTAGAGCAGGATATATTTGGGAAAGGGACACTTCTGTGGACAGAAAACCTCTATAAGAACGCCAATTAAATATTTTCCATAAGCTGACAAAATGCAAATGACCAAATGGTAAATACAGGCAAAAGACAAGACAGTTTGAGCTGGAGCGTAAAATATTGTAAGAAAAGGGAGAAATTGATCGAGTCAAGCAATTTCTCCATTTCCGACAATGATTTCCATCTTTGCCTTCAGTCAGAAAATTTCAACCTCTAAAGAGCAACACCTCTCTGGAAGAGATATTTTCTTTGCATCAGCCAGATGTTGCGCGGAGGTTGTACTGTACTTTATAATTCCACACTGGACAAATTTGTAGCAGACGACTTAGATAAAATCTAGGCAAAACTGTGAAAAATCTCCAAAAGTGGGAGTTTTAATTTTTGAAATAAGTTGAAAACAATGTTGCAAAAGGACGAAATTAATCATCATGAGCAACTTCTCCCTTTGCCACAACATTTCCAAAAATCATCTGCTGCACAAAATGCGTCTGTAAGCGTAAAGGATTGAACTACGATAGTTGAAATGGCATATTTCTTGTTAGAATCTTCTTCACATGAATGCAATACATATGTCATTACAGATATTATTTCAGAATGCCTGCAAAACTGATTTTTTTAAACTGGTAAATCAATTCAATACACATATTTTGGTTTTATCAATAAGTACCATATGTTTACAACATTCGCAGATGCATTTACTAGTTGAGTTTTCATATCTTCAAAGTTGTCTGCGGCTAATTTTAACAACATAAACATGTGGCAAACAGAAACAACCCTGATTTGACTGTATTTTTGTACAGGCGGATCTGGTTCTTTTCTAGTTGTTTAAGACTTTAGGCATTTTTAAAGTAATGCAAATTTATGATTTAATGGCTGGAAATTAACACTGTAATTTATCGTTTTTCATATCACGTGGCCAGTTTTTCACCAGACTATGTATTTCCTAGGTTTCTTGCACATTTTTCCCAGGCAATTCCCCACAATTTATATTTTAGCCAATTACTATTAGTGGAAGAAGAGTGAAGATATTCACTATAACCTTTGTCAATCCAGAGGAAAACCAATCAATGGCAAGTTGGGATTTAAATCAAGACCCCTGAATGGATAGCCTTCCTGGTTATTGACCGAGGAAGGGAAGCTCAACTTACAAGTATGAACCCCTGAAAGAAACTGTATTTGAACTATGCTCTGCGAAATCCAACCACATGGCCAATCCAGACCAACCTGGTTATCTACACAGATTGATCTGGCACTGCACAGTTCACAAATTAGTCACAGAAGAAAATTATATCCGGTGTTTGTCTCAAAATCAAATTTCTTAGTTCTGACTTTTCAGTGCGAGTCTCAAAAACTATAAAACTATAGAGGGAAATCTAACTCCAAATTGACGTATCAGAACAGAATTCTTATTTGATGCTATAAATTCATTTCTGATCACAAAGATCGATTTCAGTGTTTTACAGTTTTGGGCCATGTACGTGGATGTTTGGTATTTGGTGTTTTATGGATTCACATGAAAGTAAAGAACAATCAGCGCTATTTGAAAACAATTTGGATTCATAATATATATACATATGAGTCATTCTTGACAAAAAAAAAACAATTTTATAGCCATTTGCAACCAGTGTAGATCAAATTCAACCCATGCAGGTTAATCTGGATCTTGACTGTTTGCCAACTGGCCTCAAAAGGTTCTGAGAAATTTTTGCTAAACACTGTACATTTTGCTCAGATTAAACATTGTTACACAGGTAGATCTTGATCTATTACTGTCATACATAGGTTAACATAGGTTAAGTTAACCTATTTTCCACCTTTTTGACACATCTGCAGCAGATGGCTTTTGAAAATATTGTGGCAAATGGAGAAACTGCTAATGGTGAGCAATTTCTCCATTTGCTACAATGTTTTCATATCTTTTAAATAACTATTCTTTCATTTACATAGGTTTTCCATTTCTTTGCCAAATGGGTTTGAAAGCCATATGCTGCAGATTTGTTGTATGTGGGAAAGGGTTAAGTTTAGTTTTCCTAGATCACAGCTTATGTATATATAATCTTACATAAAATTCATCTTGATCACATTTAATTAGTACACATCATTTTAACAAACTAAATCTTTACAATAAAAAAAGGTCATTAAGTATCATAATGAACACAACATTGAACTGTTATCATTAAAAAGACATTCTACACATTTACCATCAATCATAAGAATGTTAATTTAGATTTTCTAACATCAAATATAAGTAAGTTTACCCGTCAAAATTACATACAGAAAGAATTAGTGTTTATACAATGTTATATATGTGCTGCTACAAAGAACTTTATATTTTATCGGACGGAATATATTTGACTCCCATACATCTTTACGTGAAGCAATCACAGATGGGAAATAAGAACCTAATTGCTTAAACCTTAATGACGGAGCTCATTTAAAATGTATGCATGATGAGGTTAAATCTCACAGAAATCAAACCAAAATACTTTCCTGTAAGTGTATTGAATCTGATAACATCACATAAAATGTCATCTTGAAATTGACCCCCATACATTTAAATATCCATGCAAAGGTGAGTGTTTTTCAGTCCAATAAAATCGCATGATGCAGCCAACGCTCAGTTCTGCCAGGGACGTAGATAAGAGGCATAGGCAACTCCACCTGTACACCTGTTATCTGGTTAAAATATCACACATAGAAATAAAATTGTCCAAATTTTCACATTTTGTAGCAATTGGCACATAAACAAAACGTACATATTCTGAAAGATTTTGAACAATGACTGGTTTAAAAGACACAGATATTGGGATTTCAGAATTATATTATATTTTTCCAAAAATTAATATGACATTTTTCATACGGATAACATATTATCAAAACTTGTAATATATTAAAATATTGTTATCTACTGCAATAGAAGAATGTTTAAACTTCCAGAAAATATATTTTTTATTTTCATATCTTGAATAGTTTTTGAGTTTTACTTGTTACAAATGTCGGCACGGGTGATATTTTAGTATAAAATTTAGTTACTTATCCCTCTTATCTACGTCCCTGGTTCTGCTATCAAAATGGTTACTTTACAATCATCACCGCTTATATATTCATGTTTCCAAATTGGTTATCTCCCATTTGATTCTTAATGATTTTGTATGCGACAATTTGATTGGCAGATGCAAAGGTCAATCTGAGATGACCTGTAAAAGGCAGACACAAGATCTGGTTTTAATGAGATTAAGGCTCAAATAAAATGCATGCATGATGAGATTTATCCCCTTTTCTTGTGGAATTGATTTTTGAAATGTCTTGAAAAAAAGAAGAAGTGATGAAATAAGAGAAATAGTTTTAAAACCAGCAATTTCTCCTCTTCCAACAAGGGTTTTAATTTACTAATTCCCTCACTTGCTTCTATCTACTTGATATTTACCCCATTTAAAATGGGTAAGGAGCGAAAATATGACCATGGTCAATTGAGCAATGCTCTGCGCAAACTTACCGTAAGGTATTTGCAACCATTGGCAGAAACAGTGAGTGTGCATCAGCACTATCTGATCTGTTTGCCAATTTGTTGTAGATGGTTTAACCCTTTCCCACTTATACCAAATCTGTTCGGACAACTTTGAAAACATCAATGCCAGAATTGGTAAATTTCTGTAAACGAAAATATGCTAATTGAATACAGTCAAAAAAGATTGTGGCAAAAGGAAAAATTGCAAATCATGAGCAATTTCTCCTTTTGTCACAATCTTTTCAAATATCACCTGCTGCATAAGCATCAGAAAGCGTCTGTTTGTGGGGAAGGGTTAAAGAATCTTTTGTAAAGCAGTTTCAATATAGATCCTTTAGCAAAAAAGCCCAATATTTTCTCCCACATGTATTAACCCTTTCCCACATAAGACAACTTTGTAGCAGACGACTTTGAAGACATACCCAAATATTTTAGAAACTCCCTTTAAATGAAGGTACAATAATTGAATAGAGTTGAAAATATGGTGATAAAAGGAAAAATTGCTTGTTTTGAGCAATTCCTTCTTTTGTCGCCATGTTTTCAAAAAGCTGTCTGCTGCAGAGGCGTCAGAAAGCATATATATGAGAGAAAGGGTTGAGTACACAAAGGATGGTTTTCCTGGAGCATTGCCCAGTAAACACAATTTTGATGGACAGTATGAGAGTTAATTTGTAAAAAAGATTAAATAGTTGTCAAGGGTAAACTCTCTTCTTTCACCATTGCATTAACCCTTTTCCACATATAGACACTTTCTGACGCCTCTGCAGCATATGATTTTTGAAAATAATGTGGCAAAAGGAGAAATGAGCAATTTCTCTATTTACCACAATATTTTCAACTCTAGTCAATAATTATGCAATCATTTATGGATATATTCCAAATATTAACATAGGTATTCTTAAAGTCCTCTGCTGCAGATTTGCTGTATGTGGGAAAGGGTTAGCACAATTTTGAAGGACAGTATGAGAGTTAATTAGTAAACAAGGAGTAAATGGTTGTCAAGGATAAACTCTACATTTTCACCATTACTTTAACCCTTTCCCACATGTATACGCATTCTGAAGCCTCTGTAGCAGATTTCTCCTTTTGCCACAATGTTTTCATTTTTATTCAATAGTAAGACCTACATTGATGGAGATTTTCCAAATTTTCATAGTCGTCTGCTGCAGATTTACCGTATGTGGGAAAGGGCTAACAAAAAGTTTCTTTAAACCCATTCCATGATACAGATGACATGCCTTTCTAGCAGACTACGTTTGATAAATTTGTAAGAAAAGATGAAATTTCTCAACACAAGCGATTTTTATCTTTTCCCACAATGTTTTCAAATCTGTATCATAAATATACTTTTCAATTGTCCAAATGTTAGATTCTTTCCCATACATATTCAAAGCAAGCATATAAGTTTAATATTGAGGGTAGGGTTAAGTCTTAATCCAAGATCGCGTAAATCTCTGCAGAAGCTCTATGACGCTGTCATCATCATTTTCTTGTGCATCTTCGAGGACTGTTTTTCCGTCTGCGTCGGGAATTTCTTTATTAGCTCCCGACTTGAGCAGCATGTTCATCATGTCTTCGTCGCTATTGCTGTAGGCATGCCACAGGGCTGTCCACTGGTCCCCGTCTTGAATGTCGACATTGCAACTTTTCTGGTAGAAGAAACCAAAATGTATAGGTTACGTTACCTAAAAGAGTGATCAACCGGTCTTTGCCTCACAGTTTATATCTTTTGAACTCATGTTAACCTTTTCCATCATACGGCAATTCTGCAGCAGACGATTTTGAACATATTTTGTTAAAAAATAGAGAATCCCTATAATTGAATGGATAACCTATGACTTAAAAGTGGAAAACATTGTTTCAAAAGGAGAAATTGCTCGGTTTGAGCAATTTCTTCTTTTGTCACTATGTTTTCAAAAAGCTGTCTGCTGCAGGCGTCAGAAAGCGTCCATACAAGGGAAAAAGTTAACCTAATGTTGCAGGTAATCAAAGTATTGTCTATTGAAATGATTCTTTAGAGTACCAACAACAGAGGATTTCGAGGTCAAATGAAGATTTAAGAATATGATGTTACGAAAACTGGTTTATATCTGGACATCTGAACATGAGAATGCAATCAATATAGTTTGATCGATTGGGCTGGGCTTTAACCCTTCCCTCATATGACAATTCTGCAGCAGACGACTTTGAACATATTTTGTCAAACAAGAGGGCCATGATGGCCCTGGAATCGCTCGCCTGATTTTTTTTTTTAATTTAGCTATATAAGCCCCGCCCCCTGGCGGCCATAGTTTCCAACCAATCAACTTGGCTTGAAGGAATCTGATAGAGGGTCACCCTAGGAACATTTCTACAAAATTATTTGAAAATCGGCCTGACCTTTTTGGAGGAGAAGATTTTTTAAGTTTTCACTATAGCCATATAATGCAAAATAGCCCTGCCCACTGACGGCCATGTTTTTGACCAATCAACATGGCTTGAAGGAATCTGAAAGTGGGTCACTTAAGGAACATTTCTACAAAATTATTTGAAAATCGACCTGACACTTTCGGAGAAGAAGATTTTTTAAGTTTTCATATAAGGCAAAATAGCCCCGTCCCTCCCTGGCGGCCATGTTTTTCGACCAATCAAATTGGCTTGAAGGAATCTGATAGAGGGTCATCCAAGGAACATTTCTACAAAATTATTTGAAAATCGGCCAGACACTTTCGGAGGAGAAGATTTTTTAAGTTTTCACTATAGCCATATAAGGCAAAATAGCCCCGCCCCCCTGGTGGCCATGTTTTTCGACCAATCAACATGACTTGAAGGAATATGATAGAGGGTCATCTAAGGAGCATTTCTACAAAATTATTTGAAAATCTGCCAACTAGTTTGGGAGAAGAAGATTTTTTAAGTTTTCACTATAGCCATATAAGGCAAAATAGCCCCGCACCCCTGGCGGCCATGTTTTTCGACCAATCAACATGGCTTGAAGGAATCTGACAGAGGGTCATCCAAGGAACTTTTCTACAAAATTATTTGAAAATCTGCCAACCAGTTTAGGAGAAGAAGAATTTTGAAGTTTTTGTTCATTTCGTTGCCATGGAAACCAGAATTCTGCATGGATCCCAAAAATTTGAAGGAAATTTGGTGAGGTCATTTAGAGGATGCTTTCTGTGAAGTTTCATCCCAATTGACCCACTGGTTACTGAGGAGAAGAAGTTGACGCACGACGGACGCCAGACAAAAGCCGATCACAATAACTCACCTTGAGCAAAGCTCAGGTGAGCTAAAAATAGTAAAATCTCTATAATTGAATGGATAACCTATAACTAAAAGTGAAAAACATTGTGGCAAAATGAGAAATTGCTTGTTTTGAGCAATTTCTTCTTTTGTCACTATGTTTTCAAAGAGCTGTCGACTGCAGAGGCACCAGAAAGCATCTTTATGAGGGAAAGGTAATTAATGCTGTTTTTTCAGATAAATCAATACACCTTTCCTTATGTTTCCTGGCTTTTTTCACACATAGAGGGGAAGAAGAATTATATGTGTCGCAATGACTTCTGTCAAATGTTGGTAAAAAAGTTTGACAGCCTGTGTTACTTTTGGTATGCATGACATTTCTAATCTTTCCCACATACAACAAAACTTCAGCAGATGACTTGAAAACGCTTTGGAAATAATATGTGAAATCTCTTTAAATGAGAAAACAATCATTGACTAGACTTGAAAACAGTGTTTTGAAAGGAGAAATTGCTTATCATAGACAATTTCTTCTATTGCCACAATAATGTTAAAAGTAGTCTTCTGTGTCAGCTTGTGTCTAGAAGAAGCCAAAGGATAAAAGAGTTTAAGCGAATACAAATTTGCAGAGAGCTTTCAAGGAATAAGAGTACCAGTAAGTGTAATAGAGTGACAAGATTGGTCAAAGTAACACATTTGTCGCCTGCCAATAACCATTAAATACTACCAATCAAGTTAAAATATAGCACTCATGAGAAACAAGAAACATGTTTTCTAGGTGACCATAACACAGGTGATCTATTGTAGTAAGTTAACTTGACCTAAATAACACCAGAAACAATACAAGGATTTCTATATATAAAATTTGGTTAGAATTTGTCAAATGTAAAGAATGTTATAAAACGGAACAATAGTTTGACTCCCGCCCGCGTGGCCATCAATCTATACTGCCTGAATGACACCAGAAACCATCCAAGTATTCTTTCCTATGTAAGTTTTCATCCTATGAAATTTGGAAAGAATTTGTCAAATGTAAAGAAAGTTATTGAATGGAAACAATAGTTTGACTCGCGCCCACATGGCCAACAATCAACACTGCGTGAATGACGCAAGAAACAATTGAAGGATTTTTTTCTATATAAGTTTTCATTCTATAAAACCCCGGAGCTATACAGAAGCACACATTTGGCGATTTTCGGGGAGCAGTACTAGTAGGGTATCACATCGTCAGAACATTGGCGAAAAGATTAGCAACAGCAGGCGACAGTATAAATTTTTAAACATGCTAAAAAATGTCTGCTGTTGTGTTGCGGAAGTGAGCAATGGGACTACAACAGCAGTACTCCTGTTTGGCTTTGTTCATGTCGGTAGAGCACCGGTAGCGCCCCATAGTAGATCGGTGGCTCTCCGGTGGCACCAATTCGTACTGTACTGGAACAGATGTGATACCGTAGTCCTGCCGACATACTAACAATGTACTACCGTTCTTAGCGATATTTCTACGACCAATTGTGATTTTTCAAGTGCATTCAAGGCGGAGATCTGCCGATCTTCTCGCCTTTTTTTAAATGTGTGCTCCGGTTTAGTCCCGGCGAGGTACATTAGTAGTGTGTGACAGGCCCTCAAAGAAAGTTATTGAACGGAAACACACCAGAATGCTTGGCCAACAATCCAAACTGTCTGAATGACACCAGAAACAATTCAAGGATTCCTTTTTTTGTAAGTTTCCATCCTATAAAATTTGGCAAGAATATGTCAAACGTAATAACAATTTATTGAGCAGAATCCCACCTGCATTGCCAACCATCCAACCTGTCAGAACATTGACATCCCCATTTTAATATACAGGTTTCAACTGAGTTGAAAATCTAGTTAACCCTTTCCAAAATGCAGCATAAGTCTTTTGAAAACTTTGTGTCAAAAGAAGGAATTGCTCATAATGACTATACTTTCATATATTGAGATTTCCCATATTTTTGTCTTGATATTTGCAAAGTTGTTTGCTGCAGAAGTGGGAGAGGGTCAATAAAAAGTTTGTAAACACATACTTTCAGGAAAATTTTCACGACATCACTCTGTTCATTTGCTGTGGCGATGATAAGGGGGCTCATTGCACTTTCTCCTAAACATTTCTGGTTGATATCAGCACCATTATCCACCAATATCTGACACAACTTTGGTTTACCGTCCCGACTGATAATGAACAATGCCGACTCCTCTTTCTGGTTCAGTTTACTGGGATCAGCTTTGTCTGAAGTGATGATAATTATTGGGGGTTTAACCCTTTCCCTCATATATACGCTTTTTGACGCCTCTGAAGCAGACAGCTTTTTGAAAACAGTGACAAAAGAAGAAATTGCTCAAAACGAGCAATTTCTCCTTTTGCCCCAATGTTTTCCACTTTTAGTCTTAGGTTATCCATTCAATTATAGAGATCTTCTATTTTTTGACAAAATATGTTCAAAGTCGTCCGCTCCAGAATTCTTGTATGAGGGAAAGTGTTAAGGGAGAATTTTATTTAGTTGTTTGCTGGTATTGTGTTTAATGCCGCATTCAACAATTTTCCAGTTACATCACAGCATTTCTCATGTAAGTTACCAGTACTTACTACTAGTCCATTTTATCCCGACTTCAGTCCTATTGCCAACCCCAAAAATCCTGAGTGCCAAATAGGGAAAACCATAACTACCGTTTTTAAACTCTTTAGTATGATCCAACTGGAGTTTGAACCTGAGACCTCCCACACATGAGGCAGACTCTCTATCACTACGCCACCAAGGGAGTTGGTTGAGTTCACGCAAAACAGTGGTAACAAGATGTAAATACAAGCCTTTTACATAGTCATTGATTTGCATATTTAACCCTTTGCATTCATACAGATGACATTTTACACCTCTGTAGAAGACATTGTAGAATAAGGAGGCATTGCTTAATATCATACCCTGTATCAAAATCATACAACCACTTTTCAAGATATAATACTGCTTTTCAAAGAAAACAGATATACAGTTTTCATATAATAGATCTGCAGCTAACGACTTAAAAAATTGTAATATCTCAAAATATGGCAGTGTTATTCGAAAAGAAATGCCAAAAACATCATATGAGAAAATGCCCATATTCTCCTTATCTCACTATATTTCAAAATGTGTCTGATTCAGGTGTCAAAATGCACCTATTTAAGTGGAGGAATCAAAATGAAGTTGTCACAAAAGGTCGAATTGTTGAAGACACTTATATTTAAGAAAACGTTTTAAAGATATCTGAGTATTAATATAGACTCTTTCATTCAAGTATAAGTTAAAAGATATCCGATATTCAAAATACACTTACATTGAAGTAACATTTTTAAGATGTCTGAGTATTCTTTCTCGATAGCTGTGAACATTGCAACATCTCCATTACTGAGTATTTTATTAGCATCCTCTCCTTTTTCTAATAAAGCTTTCAACACCTAAAAGGAAATGAGACAGAAATGTTATTTAACCCTTTCCCTCAAATAGACGCATTTTGACGCATCTGCAGCAGACGGCTTTTTGAAAACATAGCGACAAAAGAAGAAATTACTCAAAACGAGTAATTCTCCTTTTGCCACAATGTTTTCCACTTTTAGTCATAGTCTATCCATTCAATTATAGAGATTTTCTATTTTTTAACAAAATATGTTCAAAGTCGTCTGCTGCAGAATTGTCGTATGAGGGAAAGGGTTAACTATGTCAATGTAAAGTTTTTATTTTATTTTAGTGGTGTCCCCTGTTGAAAGTGCCAGTCAATTCGGACACCATTGCCTCATTTTACTTCCATATCCTATCCTTTTGCCCGGCACCAGCCAGGCAGGCATTACAGGCCATTGTTTAGCTAGCTGACAGCTCACCAACTGACCCTATCAGATCGAGGGCTTGGCGTGAAACGGTTGTTACTAAAATTGGTAATTTTTTACCAAGGTTAATCATCTCGCCCTAAAGTTTTTATAAGCGTTAAATCCTTTTTCTTGGTAAACAATGGAAATTTAGGTGCCATTGCTCGTTCTGAGCAATGGCACCTAAATTTGCATTGTTTACAAAAGAGTCAAAATTGCCTCTAAACCAGGGTTTTCAAAATAGGTTTTTAGTTACAACCGTTTCACGACAAGCCCTATCAGATCCAGAATCTTCATGTATACTGCTACTTAGATTCAAACCTTTATTTATTTCATTTTATAGTTAGATCAGAACTTGATTTAAACCTTGGATACATCTTTCATGAATATCTCCAAAACATGAGAAGTGAATCAAGTTGATGCTATATGTGATGAGGTTAAAAATGGTTCCCTGATCATATTTGATAATATCAAAAACATCTGGAATTCAATGCATTCATTAGCATATAAAGTAGACTCAAACCAGATGTATATCACTGATCGTAATTGTCACTAAAATGGTGCGTTATTCCAGAAGACTATTTTTGTTCTTATCTATTCTAATCATCAGATAAGCTGTGTTTTATGAAAACCATTTAAAAGGTACAGGTATATGCAACCAGTGAACATAAAGATCAAACTGTTTATCTGTGCAGTTTGTACATGCTCTGCACTACTCAGCAATTAATCACATATATGGTTAGTATATATTTAAAGATTACATAAATCCGCAAGCAGATCTTAATTAGTTCAATGGTCAAAACTGTTGATACCATATTGCATGATTTGTTTGATTGTCTTTTTTCTATTTTTTTATGCTGCTTTCTTCAATTGTTTAGTAGTATATGACGGCATTACCTGAGTAACTTACCAGTACTACTGGTCCATTTATCCTGATACCAGTAAATCAGTTACAATGATAAATATCTGAGCGCCAAGGAGAAAAAAGCCAATTACTACCAATTTTAAAGTTTTTGTATGACTCGGCCAGGAACATAGGTCCAATGAGCCAGTCCATATTGCAAGCCGCCCATGACTTGTAATCAATAAAATAAGACAGGCTTTCATGGACCATGGATCAATGTTCTTACCTTTGGTAATCTTTTTTTAATAGCACCTTCAAATGGACAGCCATCAGTTTTGTGATGCTGTATTTTAATATCTGCTCCTTTTTCTATCAGAAGAAGAGACAGATCCTCGAAGCCTAGAAAGAAACACATGCAAGACCTAAATATTAGTAGAACATAATTGGATAATACATTTCACCTTTGTCAGTGTTTTGAAAGTAAAGAAATATAAGGAATTCTTTAAAGAAAAGATGCTACTAAATTGAACACAAAAAAAAATCAGTAAAAAACAAGTTATTCTATCATAAACTACACAGTAATAGTTCCAGTCACATGGCTAATAATTAAGTGAATTTTAAATTATCAATTTAAAAATACCTTGTTATGAATTCACCATGCAACGTTTCAATTTACACAGACTATACAATTGAATTTTTTTTGCTAGTTTAGATGTAAATTCCCTGTCTAAAGCGACCATACTGTTAGTTTCCCAAATACACAAATGAATGAATGTATTATATTTATGGCGCACCAACAACCCAAATATATATGTACTCATTTTCTGTATAAATTACCCTGCAATCAAAGACCACCTGTGAGCAAAGATCAGATTGTTCACTTCCCATGGGTGGTCTTTAAACCCTTTCCTTCATATAGACGCTTTCTGACGCCTCTGCAGCAGACAGCTTTTTGAAAACATAGTGACAAAAGAAGAAATTGCACAAAACGTGCAATTTCTCCTTTTGCCACAATGTTATCCATTCTTTGTCATATGTTATCCATTCAATTATGGAGATTTTCTATGTTTTTACAAAATACGTTCAAAGTCGTCTGCTGCAGAATTGTCGTATGAGGGAAAGGGTTAAACAGAGGTTTGACTGTATATGTTCACATGAGTATGGGGTCAATCATCACAATAAAAGACAAATATATACCCAGATTGATGGCATACTGCAATGGTGTCCATCCATAAAACAAACAGTTTATATTCACACCAGCATCCAGTAAAGAAGTCACTTGTTTTATGTCTCTCTCTTTCACTGCAAGATGGAGCTGTTGCTCTGTATTCATGGTTTCTTATATTCTTGGAAACAAGACGTAGGTCTGAGAAAATACAAAGTTAACACATATATATTTATATATATAGCAAGTGATGAAATTGAATGATGAATTTAACAGATTGATTTAGCCTAACTGTGATAGATCATTTGTTAATTACAAAGGTCCATCAATCCTGGGGTCTTGAATTCAAACCCTGACTCGGTCATTGAGTATTTTCTATGATTTGCAGAAGTCACTGTGACTAGCGTCATATGTCTTTCACAAACGGGCTAAAATGTGTCTATGTGGTGGTATCCTGTTGCCAGAGAAGAAAGCTGTGCGAGTAATAGTTTGAAAAGACCAATCAATCAGATATGACGGCGTTGGGTGAAAGGAATGCATCATCATTGAGGTCATGAGAATGAGAATAGCGGTTTTTTAATCTGAAGTTACACCTGTGGACTCTTATACACAGACCGTGAAGTCTCTAGTAAAACTGTGTATCGAAACAAGCCTGTCTGTGTCTTCACTATTTCCATATATTTAACCCTTTCCCTCATATAGACGCTTTCTGACGCCTCTGCAGCAGATGGCCTTTTGAAAACATAGTGACAAAAGAAGAAATTGCACAAAACGTGCAATTTCTCCTTTTGCCACAATGTTTTCCACTTTTTGTTATAGGTTATCCATTCAATTATGGAGATTATCTATTTTTTTGACAAAATACGTTGAAAGTCGTCTGCTGCAGAATTGTCGTATGAGGGAAAGGATTAAGACTGGTGTTAGCCTGATTTAGCTCTATGTTATGTACACTATATTAATAAGTATTACCAATCATCATGCGACAATGTGATCCATTTATGATTTTAAAACCTTCTGTAGTCAGTTTATATATATGTCAATCTACTTAAATGAAGATGTGGAAAAGATCATGCAATTGGGAGATTTAGACAAGAGCGCCACAAGCCAACGCTCATCTTCTGTTTTCTAAGTTGAAAAAGGGATATTAATTATTACTGAATAATTACGAAAGCCAGTGATGTGACTTAGTATAGACATGTATGCATATTGTTTCTGGGACCATTGTGTACACCAAGTACAATGGTTTTTGAGTAAGATTAAAGTTTTGTGACTATGCAGTCGACAACACTAAGGGTATCACAATATCCTGACTTTTTTTCTTTGATAAACAGATAAAGGAAGGGACAAGTGGATTATACATTGGTAACATTTCAACCAGAACCTGTGTTGTGTGACCTCAATAGCTTGTAGCTCTCACCAATTCAGTTAATCTGGCAATCATGTATTGCCACCACATCTAGCCACTACACTCCTCCCCCACTCTTAACCTGGCATCAGCTAACTTAAAACTACACACTCAAGATGCATTCCAATTTTTTTCTGGCACCATTAAAGTACTGTAACTAGTACTAGAGAGGAAAATGTCCACCTGATAAGGGACTGGAACCCATAACACTAGCTTGGCACTCTAACAAACTTCCATAATACTAGCTTGGCACTCTAACAAACTGAGCTAATGGGACACTCGTTCTTGCCACAACAGAAAAAGAAGTGAAATTTATTGGCTGATAAAGGCATAAACTGTGGTGATCTAGTATAGGTCGCAAGTCGGCCCTTGCAACAAATCGGTACAAAAGTAAGCTCTGTAGCAAAGCAGTTCATTAAAAATACACTGATTACCTACACTATCGTTTGGTCCTTCTAGTCTTCACTTTGGTCGATAGCGAGAAGTCTGGCCCAGATGACTTTGTTTTTCTCAATTAAATCTTTATTTTTTATCATCAAACCATCTCTGTTCTTTCAAATATTCATGTTATTAGATAAATAAATGGTGCAGACAGAAAATACAGCATTTGGTCGATGAATGTCACGACAATTCTGGTTAAATTTTACGTTTTCTGTGGCGTTTATCGTTAAATTCCTTTTTTGGCGTCCATCACAACTTGTCCGAGTGATCCGAATGTAAAATGAACGGAATGGATTACAATTGGCGGAACGGATTTTACATCTAATCGATTTACACAATCAATTCAGAGAGCATAAAGGTCCTACTGTATTTAATCGATCAATTTTCATTGTATTTCGTTGCTCTTTTCAAATGGTCAAGCATTGATTCGCACTAGCGGAAATGAAGTAACCTTTCACCACAGACAGACGCGCTTCGACGCAAAAAGAAGATGCCTAGATTAGTATTCTCTTTTCAAAAAGGTTTCAACTCTATTTACACGTTGGTAAATCTATCAAAAAACATGTGTTTATATGTATCTGATCTACCTCTATATTTCTTTCGAGTGCAGTGATCTGAATGATGTTCATGCGTCCAATGTCAATGAAGATCATCTTTAAATATAACATGAGTCGCAAAGTTTGTGGAAGGAGGGAGAACATTGATTTTGGCGTTAATGCTCAGTATTCAGTTTTGTAAAGCCGGAAGTGAGAATAAAACTATGTAGATCTAGCAACAATTCTTGGAATCTATTTTGCAAAAGGAGAAATTGTTCATGAGTATATATGCCATCGTCGGACCCATGGTGTTGGAGCATAGCGGCATTGTCATTGATGTTATTAGTGTCTACCAGATTTACTCCCATGTAATGACTAAACAGGGCCGGTGGATATGTCTAATATTGTACATGTATTCGTGTGTGAGGACTTTGTCTGATGAATACAAATGAGCCATGTCTATAGATTTAGCATTAATAGCATCGTTTAAAGTTACTCTGTCGAACAAATAACTTCTTTTGCCAGAAGGGTGACACGAAGCGTTACCGTCACCTGCATTTGTCTGTCCTGCTTACAATAACTATCATATTGGAAGCTGGCATACGTCTTTCTTCGAACACTCTTGCTTGTCAAAAGATTAATTTATGTTGATAATAACATAATAACATGTAACCGGACATGGACCGCGTTGAGGGTGTTATGGTAGAGCTTCCCTGTCGGGTGCGGTAGTTCGCGGGTTCAATCCCCGCACGGGTCATACCAGACACTTTATAATGGTAGTAATGGCTTCCCTTCAGACTTGTTTGGTTAGCATTACGACTGACTAACGAATGTCAGGATAAAGTGACCAGAAGTTCAAGTAACTTACCAAGGAAACGCCGTGACATTACTGAACATAAGATGAACGCGGCGTAAAACACCATGCACAAAAATAAAATAGTCGGACAATGAATGCACATACACAACAGAGGCGTCACTATTTACAAGTGCAGCAAGATTCCAGTCTTCAAATCTACAGGACAGCATTGAAACACTTTTTTTTTTATCAAAGTGAAAATACCGTTTGAAAGGGACAAACAAAGACAATTCATTTGAATATTTTGTTCATTTAATAAATAAATAGTACTATAGAATTGTACACAACGTCTGAGTAGAACCATCGACGTTCACCCCCAGTACTTTGACTACGTTATACTATATACGAACCCGTTAATTGGTAAAGGTACAAAGTTGACTTTGAGAACAGTTTCCATCTGGATCAGCCTGTGCATCCACACAGCCTGGTCAATATATACACTGTCCACATGATTCTTACACAAGCTTAATTGTTAGACGATTATAGGTCGACTTGTGTGGATTCTGATAAGACTGAGCAGGTGAAATAGCTTATCTTAACATACGATGTTCAGAAATGACAATTTTGAACCATTTCCCTCGGAAGGTCTCCTAGAATGTGGACATAACATGATGCATGCCGTTGGTGCCGGCTAAGGAGTAGAAAATAAAAGTTACTGGATTGAGGTTCAACACAACAGACACCAAATGTGTACCATGTGAAGACAAAGACTTGAACAAATGGTCAGGGTTGCGCGGTAAGCATTGCAACTGACTGACTGGTTGCAGGCTAAATTGACCAGAAGTACTGGTAACTTACCCTGTAAATGCCGGGAAAAGTTGTTGAAGGCGGCGTAAAACACCAAACAATTGAAAACCATGTGAAGACGCTGGTTATCATTCAAAGGGACATTCTCCCGATATTGGGGTCAAACTTTTTACTAACAACATTTATTCAAAATAAATCTTTAAGGTAGAACACCAATAAAATGGCAATAATAGACTGTAAGATTCCCGTTCGAAGTCGGCATTTATTAGAAGTACAGTATGTAGGCTCGCCGGTTTCCGTCCGCATTCGTAACATATCCGTAATCTTCGCTGATTTGTCGGTTATTTCACGTTGAAAGATTGACGAGCCCACGAACAACACCGATCTCTAACGACTTCGTACGGAAATATAATAATTGTGCTCATATACATGTTTATGGATGTTATTTACAACGCATTCCTTTCGCAGTGTTTTGTAGGTAATTCCTGCTTGATGTATAATTTATATTGAAATGAAGAAAATAGAGCTAACACTGTTTATTACTGTGATGTAATGATTATATGTTCACTTGGACACTCGGAGGACAACATCAGTATAAGAACAGATCTGTCCAAATCTCAAGGTCAAAACAAACAATGTCAACTGTGCGTCGATAGGTACTCGATTGGTTGTATGTTCGAACTAATCACTATGGTTACTGAATGCCAGCCGTATTCTAACAGTGTCTCGAAGTTGTTGCATTCTATCATAACTCTTGTAATGTTTCAAATCGATATCCGCTTCTTTACGTAACTTAGCAACCCTGCGAAGATGTTCTTTATGTTTCGTGGCCAGTTCACTGAAAACACAGAAAAAACATTGGTTTGAAATATGTTGCTATTTTTTGTTTAGTAGTGGTTGTTAGGAAATCAAAGTATTCATTTTGGTAAGCATTGGTATGGAACGCCATTACTGTCTTATGATGACTTGTTTGCTTATATACGGTAGATATTTCATTATATGCAGTAGATCTTTTATTATATGCAGTAGATATTTCATTATGTGTGGTACTTTTTTCTTTATATGCTGTACTTTATTGGTTATATGTAGTGCAACTCTTCTTATATGTGGTGGTACTGTCTTATATGCAGTGCATTCGAATTTGTGTGCGGTACAAAGACAAATATATGCAGTAGAGTTGTTATTGTGTGTAGTAGATAAAACGTTATACGGGTTGCGTTTTACATTATATGATGTGCAAACTTAAATATATGTGGTAGTCACTGTGTCCATTATTTGTGGTGATTTTTTCCTTATATGCAGTGCAAATAACATTATATATCGTACTTTTGTTTATATACACTGTAGATCTCGTAGTATGTGCTGTATTTGCATTTAAACTGTCTCAGTGCACTAGATTTACTCTACGAAACATCCTTGGGTTTTATGTTATATCATTCTAATTTTATTTTAGCTGCTTAATAGCACTGAATTAATAGCATATACACTTGTTTGTGCATATCTGCCAAGTTGAACTATTACTGCACATTGGTCATATTGATGTTATTGGTGAAGACATCGGGACCACTTGATGAGTTAGGATTTTAAGTAACATTGTTCTTTATGGAAATATATGACCGTGATTGTTAGGTATGAGAAATTCACGTTACCACTGTGTGCTCCAAATATGAGCCGTTCCGCGAGAAAACCAGCATTGTGGACTATACGTAAAGTATCGAACCGGATCAGCATAAGCATGCCGCACAAGCTAACCCGGACAAACACCTTTCGCCTCCTATAGATTTTCTGTTTCAGGAATCATTACTCTATATCTCTATCTCCCTGAGACGGAATGTGTCGGCTGATCTTGGTCGATACATCACGTATAATCCATAATGTTGGTTTTCTCATGAAACGGCTTATGCTTCTACTATACTACGTATGGTATCATAAAGATGAGCCATTTTGCCTTTCGGGAGTCTTGCTGGCTGTCCATTTTGATAGAATTTAAAGTAACAATAGCGTTCAATGAGTGGAGTTATATTTCTAGGTTGTTGTCAATGGTCACATCTAGGACTTTATTATATATAGATGGGTATTGAAGGCTCTGGTGATACTTTGCGTTTGCACATGTCCACTGTGTCTTCAATATACGCAAATGCAACACGCTCTCCAAATCGTCATACACGACTCTGATGTTACCGTGTACGTTTTAAAGGGGGGCCGTAAGTATTAGTTTTAGATTATTGTAAAAACGTAATTCCATTGAGGATTAAACTACATGTATTTTGCACAATGTCTGACAATTGTATTACCGTGTATCAGTCATCACAATGATAGCACATTTGGCGAATGCAGAGAACAATTCTAAATTGACATATGGTTTTTTAAACATTTTAATTATTAAAACTATGTTGTATCTAAGGAAATGTGATTATATTTGAAATAACCATTTGCCTTTTTGATGTTACTGTAAACTGTTTTGAACAGTATTAAACTCCAATAAACCATTTATTAAAATTTAATAGCCTTTTTCCCAGTTAGTTTTGTCATATAACATACTGTATATTTAATGTGAATGAAGTGCATAAGAATTTAAGCAACACAGATATAATTTGCAAACATAAGCCGTTCCACGAGAAAACCAACAGTATGCACTCTGCGTAATGTATCGACCCAGATCAGCCTAATCCGGGCCGATATATTCCGTCTCAGGGGAATAGAGGTATAGAGTCATGATTCCTGAAAGAGAAAATTCACAGTAGGCGAAACGTGTCTGTCCGGATTAGCCTGCGCAGCATGCTTAGGCTAATCCGGATCGATAGTTTACGCAGAGTCCAAAACGTAGGTTTTCTCGCGGCACGGCTCATTTATATAAATAGGAAACGATGTTGTACCTGTAGTCAATCTGTCCATCTTGGTTCAAGTCTAGTTTCGCCATTAAGATGTCCATAGATCGCTGACTCAGGGGAAGATCTATTTCCTGGAAAATATATTGGACGTATTTTAAACACTATCTATCTAAGGATGGTAAACATGAATGTGATTGTCTCATGATATTGGATCTAAACAGTAAATTTGCTTAAACTACTGTGTCCATATGTAAAATAGTTCATACTATGAGGTCCACAACGGCCAAAGTACAAGTTGGCTTTAGATCAAAATTACACAGTCAGGTTAATATCTTGTGACTTCACTGTTAACATACTTCTTACACAAGATTGTTAAAGTTTTATCTCAATTTGAAGCAGCAGATAGACACAGTGTGAACCGACCACATTAGTTGGGTTTTCCTTGATTATGATCTGTTTGGTGTGGTCTCCTTTCAAAATCGATTCTGCAAGCCCCATTGTTTCAGTACAATTACGACTTATTTGTTCTGGTCTCTTTTATGTTTGCAGTTTCAACTTACAACACTTCTAAAAACGCCAACATTTGTTATGGAAGATTTTAATAATCACGTACATCTTTGATTACCAAGTGATAAACATGGCTGAAGCGCTATGTACAGTGGAACCTGTGTATAAAGACCACCCATGGTAACATAACTGTATGGTCTTTTTCACAGGTGGTCTTTAATTGCAGATGATTTTTGGAGAAAATTATTAAATGGGAAACTGAAAGTGTGATTGCTATAGACAGGGAATCGTTATTCAAATGCGGTCTTTAGCACAGGTTTGACTGTGTATAGAACACGTTTCTCACATCAAGTCCGCGGCGTAACTCTTCCCGAGACAGTGTTTCACTGTTATCTTTGTCGAGGTTCTTCAGGAAATCTATCAGACGGAGGTTTTTCGTCTTCACGAATTCAAACAGTATTGTGACGGGATCGTCCGTGTCCAAAACGACCGGTACGTCACCTTTCCTGAGGTCATCGTGACGTAAGGTTATTCCATGTTTTACCACCAGGGGTCGCCGCTTTTGTATCTTCCGGAGGAAGTCGACAAAATCACTGTCTACAGATACATCCTATAACGGAAAAAGAATAGATACCCGCATATGCATCTTGTCGATAAACATTTTTGCAATAACTTTGTTGAATTCAATACAAAACTGTTCCGATGTTCAATCTTGAAGATAGTTATATTCCTTTCTAAAGAATTTATTTATTTATTGGGGTTTTACGCCGCTTTCAACATTATTTCAGTTATATCACGGCGACAGTTCACTTATTCATGATCCCTGGGTAAACAAACCAGTACTAGGCTAGAAAACTTGCCTTGCCCAAGGGAACTCCACCATGACCGTAGTGCCGCGACTGAGGATCGAACCCGGGACACCCGGTTTCGAAACAAAACGCTAACCACTCGACCACAGCGGATTCCCCTTTCTAAAGAAACGGGGAACATTGTTTCAATGTTCTGAAAAATGCTTATAATGAATAACAAATATATTTTCTCTAAATCGAGATGCACCGAGTGTGTTACAATACATACAGACAAGTCAAGATGTGAAAGGTTCGAACACTTCTCATCTGCTATTGCACGTAAAACGGCTGTGGCGCCATCGGTTGTTATCGGGTTGCAACCAATCTGTAAATATATACAAGATGATTGTTATCAAACATCAAATACCCCCAGGATATCGCGAAAAATCAGGTCACAGGTCAATGCCATATTTAATTGTTTCATTTAAATTGTGTTTTATTCCTCTTCTACCAGTATTTCAATTATATTCAGTTTCCTAGGTAAATAACCAATACTATCTACAAATATAGCCGATTTTTTTTCAATTTTGGCGGCTTACAAAATGTGGCCGTCGCCTTGGCTTTTACGGTTTTATATTTCTCCCAAATTTAACTCTTTCAGCGCCGAATTGTTTAAAGTAGACTCTTCCATGTTCAAAATAGGGCGTGTCCATTCCCCATTTAATAAGTGTTTTGGAATATTTCGATAACTAAAATGCAAACAATGCTGAGTTCAGGTGAGACAGCTCGTCACGAGCTGACTCACCTGAATCTGTATTGTTTGCAAAAACCTCAATATTGCCTTTGGCGCTGAAAGAGTTAAATGAATGAGACTAAACTCCTCAATTTTTAGCTATTTTGCACTTTGAGAATGTATTGGTTTGGGATAGCGCAATGTGAATGAGCGATACACAGCTATAAGCAAGGGAGATAACTATGATAAAACCACTAATCAATCCGGAGCATTTAATAGCCATTCTCTGTAAGCATTTGCACTCCCATATAGGGAGTGTGGCACGCATGGTCACGGATTTTGTTCAAACTTCACACATTTTCTCAACTTGATGAAAGAAATGGAAAATGGCAAAAAAAACTTTGCTATAGACTTTGGTTGCCATAGCAACCGGCTCTCGTTTTTATAGGACTGATTTCAATGGGAAATTCACTAAATTTTCCAATCAATTTTTAGCATAAATGAAGATATATATGCAAAAGTTCATATTTTCTACCAAAAGTCATCATTTGATGAAAGAAATTAAGTAGAAAACAATTGATTATCAAATTGTTAAATGTGGTCCCAAACCCTTTTTTGCAAATGGTGTTTTTTACGGGAAAAAAGAACACTTTTTTGCCATTTTTTAAATGGTTATAAAAATTTAATGCGTTCATATGAATACAAATAAACAATGGATGCATGAAGGTCAACATCTCTTCTCACAAGAAATGAAAAAAAGCTATGGGGAACAGTGCCTCTAAAATTAGTTACCATGGATACAAAATGTATCATTTTAAAATTAAAAAAAAAAAAAAAAGGGTTTAATGTTTATATTGCCAGCATGTGGGTTAAAAAATGGATCATATTTTCTACCAAAAGTCATCATTTTATTTTGTTAAAACTCTTTCAGCACCGAATTGTTTGAAGTGGACTCTCCCATGTTCAAAGTCGGGCGACTCTTTTTCATTTGTTACAACAGTTTTGGAATGTTTGGATAACTACAGGGCAAACAATGCTGATTTCAGGTGAGACAGCTCGTTACGAGCTGACTCACCTGAATCAGTGTTGTTTGCAAAAAGCTCAATATTGCCCTTTGGCGCTGAAAGTGTTAACTCCAGTGTGTTTACTATATATATATATATGAATAATTTCTTTGTGTTGTACACTTTCCACATACAATACAATCAACTCTGCAGCAGACGACGGTCTAAACTTTCTTTCTATTCAATATGAACTGTATTGATTGATTGGTTGGTGTTTCTACGACGAATTCAACTTTTTTCATTTAAATCTCTGCGTTTCTTAGGTAATTCACCGGTACTACTGGTCAATTTATCCACACCAGCCAGTCAGTCGTAATGCTCACCCCGTAACCCGAGCGCCAAGAAGGACAGCCATAACTACCATGTTTAAAGTCTTTGGTAAGACCCTGCTGGTGCGGACGCTCTGCAATTACACCATCGAGGCGGTATAGGAAGTGTTTGATACATAATAGCGAATGTAAACAAAATATTGTTTAATCAAAAACACAAGGAACATCTCTATAATTGTAAAAATTGAATATATAAATAGTGTAACACCTTTAATGTTGTAACGGTATTATTTTTGACTAGACCACGAAGTATCAGCTTGAAGGCATCGTAGTTAATTCTGTTAGACGACACGTCTAACTCCGTTAAGGTCCTGTTGATGTGTAAAGCCTTGCCGAGTTCATGGCAGCCCTCCATACCAAGACCATTCCAACTGATATTCAGACTGAGTAGACCAAAGTTATTCTGAAAACATACAATATATACAAAACACCATATACAAAACCGAGAGTCGGGAGCTCGGAGCCGGGAGCTCGGAACCGGTTCCAGGTGGCTAAATCGGAATCAACACTGGTTGTCAATCAAGGGGTTGTGAGTTCGAACCCAAGCCCGGCTAACATTCTCTCCAACCTTTGACAACAGTCTATGCGACAGGCATCATTTGTCTTCCAAACATGGACACATAGTTTATGTGGTGGAAAAGCAAACAGCTGATTGAAAATACTGTTATGTGGAGTATTGACGTGAAAAGGCCAGAAAGTACATGGTAGGTGAATTAGCCGCCGTGATATGTTTGAAACATGTTTGTTAACTGTCTTAAACTCCCAACCAACACATCTAACAACACAACCGAGGTCCGTGTATTTCTGAAGCATACAGCATATATGTACATGTATTGCCCATGCTAAAGGAACCATCGTAAGGCGAATACAAAACAGGGCTGTTAAAAGTATAGCATGGGAGACCTAGAGAAATTGTATACGGACAATATAGATAAACTTCGAATTGTGAACCGTTAAACGTGCATTCTTCTCAGTTGTTACGGTTGTGTTTTAGTTCACTCACAGCTCAATATCCGATGTTGATTGATATAATGGACAAAAAGAAATCTGACCTTCATTTCAATGTACTAGTCTTTGCGATTCATTTCATGTAGAAAGGTTGAAATATTTCCACAATTATTATCACACTATAACTTCCATAATTTACGTTCCGGCATTTGTTTCATGCTTCAACTGGTAAGAGATTAACCCTCTCCCATATAGAACAAATATGCAGCATACAACTTAAAATATTCGGCAAACACATTGAAAAATAACATACAGTCAAACCTGTGCTTAAAGACCAGCTTTGTATAGATGACCCTGCAATTAACGATCGCCTGTGAATAAAGACCATATTGTTCTCTTCCCATTGGTGGTCTTTAAAAACGGGTTTGACTATCAAAATTACTATTTTAAACATTTGGAGTATTTGCTCATTATGGCCGATTTATAACTTTCCCACAGCATTTCTCAAAACTCGTCTGCTCCAGGCGCGTCAAAATGTGTCCGCATGCGGAAAATGGTTAACATACCTGTAAACCACAGCAAAATTCGATGGCTCCTGCTTGGCGGAGATGGTTCCAACTTATATCAAAGTGTGTTAACGTAGAGTTGTTTTCTGAATATAAAAGACTTGAATTAGTCTCTAGAATAAAGATATATGTGATTCACATGGGAACACCGGCCTTCGCGCTGACAATACAAACAATCGTTGGTTCGAGATTTTGGCCCCCAAGATCATCTTCAGTATCTGTCCGGGTAGGCCTGTGTGGCATGCTTAGGCTGATCCGGGTCGATACTTTACGCAGGGTCCACAATGTTGATTTTCTCACGAGCGAGACGGCCTACATATTGACTATTGCAAAGCTACTCCCCTGTATTGTGTCAATCTCAAACAAACAAACACTTTATTATAGTTTACTCAAGATATCTCGAAGATATTTCTTACCCAGAAACAACTTATTATCGATGTGTTTATTCTCAATTTATTTATCTATTGCCAGCACTATACCTTATTAAGTAACATTTGCATATTTATATTCAAATACAAGCGAGTGATAACATTATGTCACGGAATCAGTGCAGCAAAAGTTCTAATTGCTTGCCGAGCAAAGACCCTTTCTAGCAAACTATTCGATCGAGTTAAATGATTATTTGAGTTATCGAATGCTCGAGTCGACTGTAGTTTTCAAGTTAAAACTTACCGAGAGCCCTGCCGAAGTATATCCCTGCCTTTTCGCCAAAACTATTCCTACGTATAACAAACGAACGCATGAATACATTCTCCTGGAAATGCAAAGAATGCATAAAACAAAATTGTATGCACAAGTTATAGATTGATTGGTTGATTGATTGGAGTTCAATGCCGTTTCAATAATGTTTCAGTCGTACCACAGCGCCCAGCTCTCCTATCCACGTGTTTCTGTCCTTCATCACATTATACTCGACGTAACAGTCTTACCAAGCAACTCTCTGCTTTACCTGATATACCTTTAGTCCACTGGTGGAAGACAAATGGCGCTTGTCGCTTCGACTTTTGTCAAACGTTGAAAAGAATGAAGAATGCTGAGCTGCATGGGATTCGAAATCACAAACCCTGAATTGCCAGCCTCTGCCGTTATCGTCTGAGCTACCGGTCATCGGCTATAGTTTAGCGAGAAATGTTTAGAAAGATATATAACTTCAGAGAAATAGATAGAGAAATTTCGAGCCTGAGTCATATATTTGGTTTGTATGGCGTTTTACGCGGCTTTCAACATTTTTTTCAGTCATATCAATGTGTTTTCAGGGTACGTTACCAGTACTACTGGCTCATTTATCCTGACGCCAGCAGGTCAGTCGTAATGGTAACCCCAAAATCATGGGTGACAAAGAGGGACAGCCATTAATATCTTTCTTTAAGTCGTTGGTATGACACGACCGGGGCTCAAATTCGCGACCTCCTGAACAGAGGCTGACGCAATATCACTTCGCCGTGGTCACATGGGGCTTAGACATGCATAACACAGAACAATGAACTTAACAGATGTTCCATACATGAAGAAATGGCAGGACAAAATCTAGTGTTTATACCTCCAGCGATGATTTCATTTTAATTAATTTAATTTAAAATGTAATGCCAACAAATACCCATATGTCACACTCACCTCTATAATGTCGGACAAAGTCGGAGAGTCGTCATCTCTGAACCCATTGTCTGAAGATAAAAGAATAAAGCATCAAAACACAGAATAAGTGCCCTTTCCAAATGTCTAACTATCGAATGATTTATCAATATCTGTTGGTATAACTTCATCATATTTTATGTAACATCGATTTCAAAATCTTGCAAAAGTACAAATACTGTATGGCGTTTGAAATTAGTATGGTACTCGGCGTACTATAGTAAATTAGTACGTCAGGCATGAACCAACGATGGAGCCTAGATTGATCAACCCCAATCCCTTTATATATGGCTATCACATATAAGAGAAAAAAGTAAATATACAGTTTCGAAATCTCTACAGTGAACCAGCGCAACTTGATGTTTGGAATCAATACATGAATAATGAAGCAAACTACTTTTGGAATTCAAAAGGTTGAACCAGTTTGGTCAACAAAAAGTAGTTCTCTTACGCCATGTTCTTGCTTGCTACACCAAAGCAATTTTTGGTACATGCCTCTGAAATTCCCGCGCATTGGAGGCCAAGTTTTTCGATCAAACAACATGGCGTCAAGCAACTCGGAATAGGATCAACCAATGGACATGTCTACATAATTATTTGAAAATCGGTCTAAAAGTTTCGGTTGAATTATCGCTTAAGCCATTATAAGGCTAACAGCCATGGCCCCTGTCGGCCATGATTAAAGACCAATCAACATTGCTGGAAGGAATCTGACAAAGTATCGCCAAATGGATATTTCTATATTAATTTGATAAATGGCCAGATACTTTCGGAGGAAAAGATTTTAAGAAATTTTACTATAGCCATATAAGGAAAAACAATATCCCCGCCTGGTGGCCATGTTTTGAATGCAAGGTCAGACAAGGAACATTTCTTCAAAATGATTTGAAAAGATACCAGATACTTCCGAAGTAGAAGGTTTTCACTATAGACATATTACGTAAAACAGTAACGCACCCTGGCGGCCATGTTGTTCAACCAATCAACTTGACTTTATGGAATCCGATAAATAAAGGAAACGAACATGTCCTCACACTTTTTTGAAAATTGGCAAGATTCTTTCGATAGAGAAGATGTATAAAGTTTTCACTATAGCCATATAAGGCAAAAAAGCCTCACCCTCTGGTGGCCATATTTTCGACCAATTAACATGACTTGAAGGACTCTGATAGAACAAATCGACCAACCAGTTTGGGAGGAAGGTAGTTGAAAATTGTTCATCTTTCCGTTGCAATCTGAAGCATTTGAAGGAATTTAAGACAGGACATTGAGCGAATGCTATCTGTAAAATTCCAATTGACCCATTGGTTACAGAGGAGAAGACGTTTGATGCAAGTAGTAAACGCACGTCCGCACACACGATGGACAATTCGCCTTGATATATGCTCAACTGGCTTCCAGTCAGTGGAGCTAGAAACTAGACATAAGCTTTTTAGCAAACGCTCGTATATATCTGATGACTGTCTGTTACAAGCCGTCTTCGATTGACCTTTGCGTCAGCTAATCAAATTGTCGCTTACAAAAGCGTTCGATATCAAGAGGGGAGATAACCCATACAAATAAACCAGATCTAATAAAAACCTAAAACTGCCTTTGCGCTCACCTGAAATATTCAATATCCTTATATTTTGATTTCTTATGAAGGCGTCAGAAAGCATCATGGCTCCGGTCGACAATAAATCGTTACTGGATAGATTCTGTACAATGGGAAAATGAATTCTTACAGTACAAAACAGCGTACATTGGATTCGCTCTAACCCCATATCCAACATACAACACATCTGTAGCGGATGACTTTGAAATAAATAATATGTGCAAACATAAATGAAAGTATAATTATTGAATACATTGTTGTCAAAGGAGAAATAACGTCTTTATGCGAGAAAGGGTTTACTGAAAATCTTTGTAAATAAGCGGATTTTACGCTTACGAGAAAACATAACCTGTATGACCATATATTTTGAATTAATTTAAAAGCGTAACTTGTAAATATTTAATTTTACAACAAAATAGTTAGTTATACTTGTCAACAAGTTGACTTTACAAATACTTGTACATCCAGATTCGGTTTTCGTGTAACGTGGCTCGTACTATCCTAGATTTCACTTACCGCCTCGGTGGTGTAATATGTCAGTCGTTATGCTAACCATGGAACCCTGGGTGTCAAGGACGACAGCCATTACTACCAGTTTTAAAGTCTTTGGTATGACCCGGCTGGGTATCGAACACCCGACCTCCCGCACCGAGGCGGACGTTCTACCACTTCAACACCGTGGTGGAATATACAAAATCTGACTTGGTTCTACACTGTTCACAAAAAGAAAAATTGAATATTTTTCCACGGACGTGCTCTTTCCACTTACCAGATCTGTTAATACTGCATTTGCTTCCAACATTTCAAGTACAAACCCTAAGCCTCCTGTTCCCAAATCTGTATTGCTGAGATTTAAACTTTTCACCGTCATGTTCGTCTGAAATGAGATTAGCACATATTTGCTAACCATTCTTAAATATTTCTTGATCTAAATTTGTAGAATATTTTATTGTTCAAAGTAACACATGTATAATATTTGAATGGGTAAATCGTGTGGTTCAGCCATTCAACACTTTGTTTTATATTGTGAGTTATATAAATTGATACTGCCCATGTCACATTAAATTATGTTTAACCAGAATGTCACTAAGAGCCGAGCACATCAGATGCGGCTCAAATCTATTGTGATCGGTACTAACAATCATATGTAAATACATGTACGAGATAAGTAATCGACATAAGCAAGATGTCGACAAAAATGAGGTCGAAATAGAGATTGTTTAACCCTTAAGTTGCTGATTTTGTTTTAAAACAGGAACTGGATCTGTCCAGCTTTGTATTTTGGTAGGCTCTATAATTCTGAAAAAAACTATCAAGATTTAAATGTTGAGTTGTTGAACAGAAGAAAGTATAGAGCCTAGTCAGACGGCATAGATGCTGGTACGATCCCCGAAGGTGGTAGAAATGGTTTTCAATCTTTGGCGCCCAGACTCACTATTGTCAACATAAATGGAACAGTAGTACTGGTAACTTACCCAAGAAACGAAGTGATATAACTGGGGAAAAAAATGGAAAGCAGCATAAAAACACCATTAAAAACACAAAAGACAAATGCAAACAAACACAATCGTTTCTAGCAGTCATGGAATTAACTGTCCTTACAACTAATGCTGTAGACACGGCCTTGGCACCAAGAAAACCAGTGGCATGATTCTGTATAGACTAATTTCCAAAGTTATAGGGTGTTTAAATGGTACCACGCCGCATAATGAACATGCTTTCACGTAGACAGTCTGGCTCAGGTTAAACAAACAAATACTATCGTTTAAAGTCAAAGGGAGCTTACTATATAACTGTACTTACCACTAATGCTGTAGACACGGCCTTGGCTCCAAGAAGACCGATGGCATGATTCTGTAGATTGATTTCCGTAGTTGGAAGATGTTTTAAGAAGAACGTGGATGGTACCACGCCGAATAATGAACACGCCTTCACGTAGACAGTCTGGCTCAAGTCCTCGTAGGATGTCCGTAACGGGGCATCGTCATCACTGTCGGCTTCCGCGGTATCCGTATTATCTGTAACGGAAACATTGATATCCAGATTATTTGTAACGGAAACAATGATATGCACATTATCTGTACCAGAAACATTGATATCAGTGAACCGTTTATAAAGATGTGTCTCAATACTGTATAACCTTTTACTAATATAGTTTGATTCAAGTTTACATACATGTGCAGTTTAAGTCCATTCCAAAGTGCTAACCCGTTCGTTAGTACTTTAGGCTCCTTTTCGTGTCCTTAATTGCAATTTTTACATCGAGCAATTGCACCATACCAAACCGGCTCTGTGGAGATGGGGTAGAGCGTTCGACTCGGGTGAGAAAGGTCCCCGATCCCCGTTTGGTCATACCAAAGACTTTAAAAATTGTATAATTGGCTTTACCTCCTTGGTGCTTACGAGTTTGGGTTTAGCGTTACGACTAGAATGCTGGTGTCAGGATAAATGGAAAAGCAGTACTGGTAACTTTCCAAAAGAAACCCGCTATGGTATAACTGAGAAACTGTTGAAAGCGGTGTAAAACACCATACAAACAAACAACATAACCAAGGATAACCATACAAATAATACGTGCATTGTCATTTCTTTCCCGTAACCACTTCATACATGTGCTTGTATGTTGTTCTTTTAAATGATATATGAGAAATATATAAAAGGGCAGTCTACAATTGAGTCTCGCTTTACGACAAAACAAATTGTATGACTAACGTGGGATCAGATCAGATCAGAAGTCACATTTGACCAGTTTTGACAACTTACAGAAGTGATCAACATTCAAGTCTCATCAAGACTGTATATGAGCGGCGATCTGTTAAAGCCGACAATTTGCTACCAGCGAGCATTTAGATAAGCCAGAGCATCAGCTAAATACAGGCTGGTAGCAGATACCATTACGGTTGGTTTCTTCTATGACTTATTGGTGAACAGAGCAGAGCCAGATCTAGACTAGGCTGTAAAGTAGTATCTATATGGATTCTTAGAATAGATGCGCATAGGGAGTCTTTTGTCACGCTTCAACTAATAACGCTAAGGTTCGCTCTTCTTGCACACCGTTCAAATAAGGGGCAATTTGATAAGCTGACGCAAAGGTCAATCTTAGACGGCTTGTAACAGACAGTCATCGTTTGCAAAAATGCTTATGTCAGGTTTATAGCTCCACTGACTAACACACCGATCATGTCTGTTAAAAATTTCGTGGCTTTATTTAGGTTCGCAGAAAATATGTCCATGTTTGCTTTCCATATAATAAACGTGTACTTCAATTGAAATTTACTATCTCATAACACTTCTTATTCTGTTATGTACACTTACCATTCATGGTGGTTTATAGCTCCGTGGCTTTAGATTCGCAGTAATATATCCATGTTGGTTATAATGACACGTGTAATCGTTTCCTACTATTGCGCAACACTTTTATACATTTGACACGTGCTACACGTTGCAAGTTTTGTTTTCCATCGTTGTTGCAATGTAACTCCCGACAATCCGTATATTCTGCCAAAAGAGTTAACAATGCTTTCTCTACATATATCAATATGATCATAAATCGTAGTTTTACTGACGAATCTTTAATGACCGTCTTTATGTTATAAAGACCTAAATGCACACGATCTTCTGTTAAGAAAACTAGAAGTGTACCACCACGTGTTGTACTACGATGTTACTTTAAATGATGCCAACTCAGAGAGACGTTTACCGTTTCCCCACATATAGACGCATTCTCGATACACTATTGCAACAGGAGAAATTGCTCATAATGAGCATTTCTGCTTTTCTCACAATGTTTCCAACAGTCTGTAATACATATATTTTTCTGTAGATTACTCGTATGTGGGGAAAGGTTAAGAATACCAAAATCACCAAAAAAGAACTCATGCCTAAGAGTCGAAAATATATATTTTCCGCACAATTCCAATTTGTAGACATACATGTACATTACATTACATTACGTCTGCTTCAGATGTGTTGTGAAACTAAAAGTGTTCCGCCATTGTAGTAACACAATGTTACTTTAAATGATGCAATATCAGAGAGACAATTTACCCTTTCCCACATGTAGACGCATTTTGACGCATCTAAAGAAGACGACTTTCGAAAACATAGTGGCAAATGGAGAAATTGCTCATAATGAACAATTTCTTCTTTGCACAATGTTTTCAAAATATGTCAATAATTGTTCTTTCTTCTAGATGTTTTTTAAAAGTCGTTTTCTGTAGACAAGTTGTGTGTAGGAAAGGGTTAAGAACCCTCAATCCACCAGTAATAAACTCGTGTCTAACAGGCGAACATACATTATCTTCCGCATAATTCCCATTTGGTATACAAACACTAAGTGTACATTTTCTCGAAGCAAAACAGCACAAACCTGCCACAAACCGATTGAAATCGGAAAAAACACTAATTCACCCGACATAAATTCATTTCTACCAGGCGAACGAAAATACGTACATCTTGTTCATATAATTCCTATTCTCCAGCACAAAGTTGCGAGGCTAAATCACCATGTTATTGTATATAGCTATCGGATCATAATAAGAAATCGACATCTTTTAATATCTAGCATATTGTATACACACTGAGTTAATATATTCATATGGATTTTAAGATCATTAAATAATTAATCTTCTCAGCATTTTCTTAATTGATAAAAGCACGACATCGCGTATGTTCGATGCATTTTTGTATTGTAATATTTGCACTGTTTGAACACGATTGCAAATAAACTTAACTTTATTCAACAAATATAAATGTCCGATCATTTGAAGAGATTTCCCATAGTTTGGCCTAGATGTTTTAGAAGTGGTCAGCAACAGCTGAGTTGTATAAGGGAAAGAATAAATGGTGCATTAGCTACTGATAGCATTGATTGGGTTGGTTTAATACCATTTAACAAAAAACAGTTATATCACGGCATTTCCTGGTAAAGTAACCAGTACTACTGGTACATTTATCCTGTCACAGGCCAGTCAATCGTAATGCTAACCCGGCAACCCTGAGCGAAAAGGAGGACAGCCATAACCACCATTTTCAAAGTATTTGGTATGACCTGACCGGGGATCAAACCCACGACCTTCCGCACCCGAGGCGGACGCTCTACCAAGTCACCAAAGAGGCGGTCTACCAACATTTTTAATATGTCATTTACTGGTAGCTCAGTCGGTAACGACGCGGGCTGTCAATCCAGGGGTTGTGAGTTCGAATCCCGGCTCGGCCAACTTTCTTTCCGACGTTTGACAAAAGTGATTGCGACATGCGTCATTCGTCTTCCACCAATGGGCTAAGTATATGTGGAATAGCAGCCAGTTGCTTGGAAAGATTGTTGTGTGGAGTACTGGTGTGAGAAAACCAGGAAATAGGACTGAGAAATTGTTAAAAACGGCGTTAAACCCCAATCAATCAATCAATCAATTATTATTATTTCGCCTACAGATGCGACAAAAGCCGGTTCTATGGATTCGGGGATTAATATGCAAATGGTATGTAAATTAGAGTGAAAACAGTCAAATTAGTGTTTAGTAATGGCGGTAACTAATAGCATGTGTAAACAATTGTCAAGGTCGTTCGTTCACTTGCACCGAAATTTGGTAGAGTGTTTGTTGTCTTTGTTTGCCCAAATATATTGTAAATATTTACTAATTAAAATGCTTTAAGATACCCGAAGACGTTATCTTTGACAAGTGTGTGTGATATAAATATTTGAATCAATTTAACAGTGAACTCCTCCCACATGATAAACAATCATAAGACATTTGAGATAATGCTAAAACAAGATCATCCTGCGCATCTCCGCAGTCTGATCCGACTCCGCTTATCAATTAGTCACATAGGCAAACAATCAAGAAATCTCTGACATACAGTATACATTTGTACTAGTAACACTTTGTCCCCTTTCCCTCATATAGACGCTTTTTGACGCCTCTGCAGCAGACGGCTTTTTGAAACCATAGTGACAAAAGAAGAAATTGCACAAAACGTGCAATTTCTCCTTTTTCCACAATGTTTTCCACTTTTTGTCATAGGTTATCCTTTCAATTTTGGAGATTTTTCTATTTTTTGACAAAATACGTTCAAAGTCGTCTGCTGCAGAATTGCCGTATGAGGGAAAGGGTTAAAATGATATCGTTATAACAAGTTATAACTATTTAGGAAGACGTCCATTATTTAAGCCCGTCCATGGAATCAGTTGGCTTTTGCGAACAGTGTAAACGCAATATTAATTCGAACCCAGGACTTCTGGCCTAACGTCCTTGCGACCACTATTATTTGGCATCAGCTTAGTTATTTTGTCTAAAGTATTTTGTGGTCATGTAGTATGTTGCCTCAGGAAATGCTATGTGGAATACAAGTTTGTTCAGGGCAGGTTGGTTTATTAATTGATTAGGGTTTGCACTCCGTTTTAACAAATATTTACGCCATTTGACGGTGGCCAGTAAACAATTTCATGTGCTCCTCCCCTCCCTGGCTTTCTCACACCAGTAATCCATACAATAGTCTTTCAAAGCAATAGGCTGCCTTTTTTTATCGTGCCGGGGTTCGAAGACACGACTCCTAGATTGACAGCACGCTTCACTACGAACCTAGCTACTGGGGGTCTGCAAGTCTTGAGACACATCACATTGTGAATGACAATCTCATTAAAATCATCTCCTATTAACGCTACGCATACATTTAGTAAGATCGTGTACTTTAGTCAGATTGTGTGTAAGACAGCTATTAAATTGCTTTACTGAAATTATGTTTCCACTGTCCATATATATGCGATTTTCATCAAAAATAAACCACAGTTTAACATTGGTCTATACTGATTGTTAATTATCTATCGATATTTAGAGAAGAAAAGTCAATGAAGACACAGCAACTCATTAAACCTTTCACACATACAATACCAGTATAGCAGACGACTTTGAAAAAGTCTTTTTAAAATGTAACTGAAATTTCTCCAAATGAAAGTATAATAATTGAATAGAGTTAAAACTATTCTGGCAAAAGGAGAAATTGCTTATTATGTGTTATATTTCTTCTATTATCATAATATGTCGTCTGATGTAGAGGCATCAGAAAGCGTCCGTGTGGGGGGAAAACGTTCAACATAAAGTTGGTGATACAATGTACCATTTGCAAGAACTTGTGAGATAAGGGTTAAACATTGTAAAACCTTTTCCCACCTATAGACGCATTCTGACGCATCTGCAGCAGACGACTTTTGATAACATCGTGACAAATGGAGAAATTGCTCAAAACGAGCAATTTCTCCTTTTGCCACAATGTTTCAACTTTTTTTCAGTAATTATACCTACAATTATAGAGATTTTCCATGTTTTTAAGTAGACTTTTTTAGAGTCGTCTGCTACAGTTTTGCTGTACGTGGGAAAGGGTTAAGCCTCCAAACATCAATCAATTATAACCTCGTGAAGAATCGTTTGTGATATCGTTCGTAATCAACGAGCCTTTATTCTAAATCCCATGCCGTTAATATAAAAAGATTCCAATATATAGGCATATTGTTATGGTCCCGTAAATACGAATAATTGAACGATCAATAGAAGCTGAATGCTGCTTTCAAAAGGGCAACTATATAATTAATATTTCTCCCCGGATGATAATTCTCTTTTGCTAGATTGCTGTTCAAGTTTACAATTTCCCTGTAACGTGTTCTCATGTACAAGAGAAATCCGCCGTGGCCGAGTGGTTAGCGTGGGGGAATTAGAACCGGGCGTCCTACCCGAGACCCCTTGAGGAAGGCACATTCCATAGCCTAGTACTAGTTTGTTTATTAAGGGATTATGTTTTAGTGAATTGTCGTCGTGGTAAAAACTGGAATATAGTTAAAAACGGCGTAAAACCCAATACGAGATTCATGTACCTTATTCTCATCCTTTATTGAATCTACCGGTCGACATATATTTTGATCTGCCTAACATGGCCGAGCCTCGGTACATGTAGCTCAGTCGGTAGCAACACGGGCTGTCAATCAAGGGATTGGGAGTTCGAATCCTAGTTCGGCCCACATTATATCCGACGTTTGACCAAATTCATTATGAAATGCGACATTCATCTTCCACCAATGAACTAACACTCTATATGGAAAGGCAGCAAGTTGCTTGGAAATAATGTGTTGTGGAGACTATACTGGCATGCGAAAGCCAGGAAACACATGAGTAGATGAACTAGCCGCCGTGATATGACTGACAATTGTTGAAAACGGCATTAAACCCCAATCAATCAATCAATAAATATATCAATCAATAAATCCGCCTTATATGACTCCTACCAATGACATGTCGGCTAGAAAGTGGGTAACGAATTCATGATTTCTCCGTTTCTGAAGGTTGTTACCAAATCGAGGGCTTGGCGTGAAACGGTTGTAACTTAAAACCTATTTTGAAAACCCTGGTTTAGGGGCAATTTTGACCCTTTTGTAAACAATGCAAATTTAGGTGCCATTGCTCAGAACGAGCAATGGCACCTAAATTTACATTGTTTACCAAGAAAAGTGATTTAACGCTTATAAAGACTTTATGGCGAGGTGATTAACCTTGGTAAAAAAAATACCAATTTTAGATACAACTGTTTCACGCCAAGTCCTCGAAATGGTCATTAATTCTGATTGGAATAATTTCTAGATATAATAAATGACTCAAATCAGTCGTAAACCAATTCAAAGTGTTTTTTTAAAAATTGTAAAACCCGTCCGGGGCTCGAACCCGGGACTCCCGATCCCGGGGCGGACGCTCTTACTACTTTACCACGGAGACGGCTAGTTTGTTTGTTTGTTTGTTTGGAGTTTAACGCCGCTTTCAACAGCTTTGGTCATATCACGGCGGTCAGTGCACCTACCCATGTTTTCCTGGCTTTCCCACACCAGTATATACTTACACAACATTCTTTCGAAGCCACTGACTACTTTCTCACATAGATCAGAGGTGAGAGGCAATGGAAAACATCGCTCGAAAGAATGTCGCCGCAACCGGGCGGAGACGGCTAGTACACGTCAGTTGCCGACGGGTATTCAATCATAACCGTCGCTAGCGAAGCTCAAACCAGGGACGTTATTTATGACATCCTTGATGTTAACCACTCGGCAACGGCCGGGTTCGATCCCCAGTCGCGGCACTACGGTCATGGTGGAGTGCCCTTGGGCAAGACACATTTTCTAGCCTAGTACTGGTTCGTTTACCCAGGGATCATGAATAATTAAAATTAATTGCGCGCTAAATGACCCTAGCTGTCGATGCGCCATAAAACAATATACATTCATTCATTCACTCGGCAATGGCATATATCTTACTTATCATAAATACCATGATTAATCTTACTATAACTAAACGTTTAAATATGTCTAAAGCTTTAAAATAATCTCGTTGACATTGACCAACGAATTTTTTTTAAAGCTTTAGAAATATTTACACGTTTATTAATTGTAAGATTTATCATTGTATTTATCATAATCTAGCATATCAGGGTGAGACTTTCGAAATTATTTTTAAGTTAAACAATGATAAATATTCTAATTAATAACGGTTTAGATATTTCAAAAGCATTTAAGCCAACGTTGATTAATTTCAATTGGCATTGCAACTATGAGACTTCTAGAATTATATTTAAATATTTTAACAATGGTTATCTTACAATTACTAAACGATTCAATATTTCAAGAGCGTTTGTCAATTTCAATTTAAAGTGCAAAGAAGAGACTTATGGGATTGTGTTTATGTTTAAAAAACAAACAAATCTTACAAACACAATTTCTCATTAACAGACGTGCGATATTAAAAATCCGACATAAATAAATAAGCACGCCACAGTTAAAGGTCCAACACTATTTGTCCAATACCATACAGTTCCAGTAATATGTCCCACAAATGGTCAAAGTCAATACAAAGTCGATAGCCTGCCATTTAATGAACCCTTTCCCACACGTAGACCTATCCACACGTATCTGCAGCGAATGACGTTTGAAACTATTGATGCAAAAGTAAATACTTGTCATTATGATTTAATTCTCCATTTGCGATGATGCTTTCAACGCTTTCAAATAAATATTTTCCACTTCAATGTAAAGAGTTTTCTTTCATATTTTGCCTCAGTGTTGTCAAAATAGTGTTTTGAAAAGTTTAAGTAGGATGGTAAAGGGTTTATTGAAAGTTTGCAAGTACTTTTAAACAACGCAAATAGCAATTTGAAATTATTTATTTTACATCGATTGCGAAACAGGCTTTCAGCTTATACTTATATAAATCAATCTCGATGTCTGCTTCCTGGAGACTTAAAGAGTCCTCGCGTCGTTTGCGTGGAAAAATCCCAAAGACAGTTTCTACTCATCACGGGATTTGTACCCCGGACCTTTGGCACGACATGTCGATGCTGCATCACTGTCTTCTACAAAAGTAGCTTTTGAACAATAAATCTAAAACAATTATATTTATTCAAATATTGATCTAGGAAATTAAGATATATTTTTTTAATTATATAATTTTTTTTTAAACATATTTTATTCTATGAAGTAAGGCACACAAGCAACAGTACAAACATTAAGTGCGAAAAGGATTGGAACGAAAGCTTACAGCTTATATAGTTCCTCTCCATATGGTGATTGAACAGTTGTTTACAAAATGCAGTATAAATATACAAAGTGTATTAAAGTAACTAACCATGAACAGAAAAAAATAAAAAAAAAAAAATAATAGAGAGATATATATTGCTTAAACAAGTGAAAGATGGAGTGGAGCCAGATATGTTATTAACTGCACCGTGAACTTATACATGTACATAAGCAGATGTCTTACAGCATCCCTTGACATTGGCTTTCAAATAAATTAATTCCACTATAAATTGTTGTAGTAATTAGTTCTTATTTTGGTAAATATTATGCTAACCCCAGTAGTGTTATGAATTAGGAATGATTTGAGTAAAACTGATATGAAAATCCCTCATAATTAGAATCTCTTACTATCAAGAATGTATTTGTGTACTTCGTTAAATATGATTTCGTTATTATAAAATGAAAGGTTTTCATTACCATAAAGTATTGTTTGTAAATTAACAGTAGTTATGTCAGATAACTTCTGAACTAGGGTGTTCCTTATTAGAAATTAATTATATAGCTGTTAGTGAACAAAAAGCATGACGTCTGTCGACCCAGAAACAGAAACACGTTTATCTAAAACACAGAAACACGTTTATCTAAAAACACAGCCTGTTTCAGTTACTTTTCCGTAAAACATACTTCGTTTGTCAAAACGAAACGGATCATAACTTTTTCCCGCATACGATAAATCTGCAGCAGACGACTTTGAAATGATCTTCCCAAAATTCGGAAAGTATCTCGTATGTAGAAAAGGGTTAACGTTTAGACTTAACGTTGTGTGTCTATTTAACTCGACCCTGAGCATGCCATTTGGAATTACTAGACCGCTCACGATTGGTTGATTGATTGGTTGATTGATTGATCGATTGATTGGATATTAACAGAACGGATTTCAAAACAGAACGGACTTTTATTACACGTTAACTTGACAGTTTTTTGTGTTACACTAAACATATTTTATAAACATATAAACATTACAATTATACTATGTTGTGAGCGATATTTTTAAGAAATATAACTCATAAAAAGGATGAAATTTGTAAATCATCAAACTCAAGTACAATATAATAATAATCAAAATTTCTATCATTAGGCAATCCAATATATTTTTAGAACAGAACAGAACAGGGCAGAATCTTTATTTACATGCGCACACAGAACAGAGTTTAACACGTTTTCCCCCTCGGCGATAGCTGTTTAACCTCAGTTTTGACCTAGATGTTAAACAAATGATCTAGATTGTAGACCAATCAAATGATGTATTTAATTGGTATAAAGGAAATGAAATGTTTTGATTGGTTCATAGTTAAGTTGGCGATCCTACGAGAGGCACTTATAAGATGAAGTTTTTAAAATGAAATGTTCTGCATACTTTTAATTGTTATTCTTAAGAAATAAGTTTCAGTGAAAAAAATCAGTGAAAAAGTATGAAATATAATATTTAAGAGCGAAATATTAATTATTTTTGAAACATGAAACAAGTTTTCAGTTATTTATCGTCAATTGAAACTTATGCACCTCTTGGGAGCCTCGCGTGATCTCCAGTCATGTGGCATATTCTCGGCCAAGATAACCTATTTATAGAAACTGAAGCTGGATGGAGATGGCCGATTAGCCTTTGGTAAACACATAAAACCTTTCTGATATTTAAGTCAAATAGTATGCGCATGTTCCATTTCTTAATGTGTTCTCATATTGATCGCCGTTTATCTTTTTTAAAGATATTTCTTGTTTCCAGTCAAATTAAAATGGCCCGTCCACTGAATCAAAGGTAACCGAACTTTCTCACACCAGTACGCCGCACTGGTAACAACATAAATGTCAGGCAACTATCTACCTTTCCCATATAGACCGCTAACCCCTAGGTGAAATAAATATTTACTTTGTTTTCAATCAACGCATTAAATGCATTGCCGAGCCTGGATGCGAACTTATAATCGAAGATTCCATAATCAATTCTTGATAAATCAAGACACAAATTATGAGCCGAGTAGCAAACAATATTGTTATATGTCCCGGTCCTTTACTGGTGGCACAGGCTTTACTATTTAAAACGGTTTCAACTGTCAAAGAGATGAACACAGTTCAAAAATGACATCCGCGCACTCCCGCTATTAACATGTACATGAACCAATAACATGACAAACAAATTTAGTACTGACTTTTACCAAATCAATAAGTCATTGTGCCAGTGCCATTGACATCACGGCTACGTGTATACATACGAGAATGGACTACTGCAGCTACGAAGTTTTAGGTCTGGTGTTAACCCTTTCCCTCATATAAACGCTTTCTGACGCCTCTGCAGCAGACGGCTTTTTGAAAACATAGTAACAAAAGAAAAAATTGCTCAAAACGAGCAATTTCTCCTTTTGCCACAATGTTTTCCACTTTTAGTCATAGGTTATCCATGCAATTATAGACATTTTCAAAATATGTTCAAAGCCGTCTGCTGCAGAATTGTCGTATGAGGGAAAAGGGTTAATGTGATTGTCAATTTTCTGTCAGAATGTAAGACATACAAATGATCAGAACTCCTCCAATAGAGAAGTAGTCAATACAGTTCACGTTGTCTGCCAGAAAATCGTCGGCTATATTTGAAATGTAAAACAATGGGACTATTTGAACAGTCAAGTACTCGGTTTATCAGTTGTCATGATGATTCCAGAAAGACGTAACTTCCAACATTAAACCGGTAATAGTTAAAGCTGTTTGGATGTAAGCCGAAACTGTGTTTGGATGAATCAATGCTTGCCACTCTCACTGAAAACAAAAGAGTTCGTGACAATAGAAAAAGTACCTTTCAAATGCTAGTTGCATTTCACGACACTGTTAAGGCTTGTGCGCAGAGATCAGTCGGTAGCGACGCAGGCCGTCCCCATCTCGACCGACATTCGTTACGATGCCAATTCGACGAAGAATCATTTGTCTTTCCGACAGTGAGCTAAACGTTCATATGGAAAAGAAGCCAGTTGGTTGGAAAGATTGGTGTATGGAGAACGGGTGTAAGAACGGGTGTGAGAACGGGTGTGAGAACGGGAACGGGTGTGAGAAAGCCAGGAAACAATAGTTAGGTGAACTGGCCTTCGTGATTTTACTGGAAATTTGCTGAAAACGGCATTGAACTCCATTAAAACAATGTGATGGCTCGTACGACCATGACTGTAATGTATCACATGATCATCAAACTCTGTGAATTTTAAACTGATGGTGTGCAGCGTCTGGCTATAACCTTAAACTGTGTAGTCTTACAAAAAAGTTTGACAATTTTACTATTAGGTGAACCTCACACGAAAACCGACCTTCAGAAGGTTTCGAATTAGAGGTAATAATGTATTGGCTTTAAAACATAGCAGGTATTCTCCAGATACAATACAGACCACCTCAGTGGTTTAGTGGTAAAGCGCCCGACACGAGTGCGGCAAGTCACGGGTTCGATTATGGGGTAAGCATTACCAAGAAACGCCGTGATATAACTCAAACTTTTTTTTAAAGGCGATATAAAACACCATACAAACAACCCAGATATTATAATACTACTTGAACGACCATATGCCGAACAGGGAAGAACCTGATCCGACTTCGCTAATCTCACAGTTCCGAAGGGTGGTTTTCGTACGATCTGGCTGGCTCATTACATGGGGAAACCGAAGTGAAGATTGAATGTGGGACGAAAATAGAAGTTTGATTACGGTAAACGTTGACGTTGGTAATGCAATTGTTTATGTTGGGATCGTTTGATTCGATTTTGATTGAACGCTACTTTCAACATTTTTTCTAAAGTCATATAGTCATATAACGGTGGACAGTTCACTGACCGACGTGTTTCGCGGCTTTCCCACATCAGTATTCTACAAAACTGTCTGTCTAAGCAACCGGCTGATTTTTCACAAAGACTGTTATCCCATTGGTGGAAAGTCGAATGGCACTTGTTTCTCTGACTTTTGTCAAATGTTGGAAAGAATCATTGGCCGAGCTTGGTTTCGAACTCTCAGCCCCTGGACTGACAACCCGCTTCGCTACCTGAGCCCTGTACACTCGAAGCTAAGACGCTTGTTTCCCGAATCGTGTTATTTTGGTTTATCTTTATCTTGACATGAACATATTGTGATGAATATTGGTGTGAGAAAGCTAGGAAAAAACACATTATGTGAACTAGCCGCCGTGATATAACTGAAATAAGCCGTTGAATGCAGCGCTAATCCCAAGTTAACCCTTTCCCTCATACGACAATTCTGCAGCAGACGACTTTGAACATATTCTGTCAAAAATTAGAAAATCTATATAATTGAATGGATAACCTTTCCCTCATACGACAATTCTGTAGCAGACGACTTTGAACATATTCTGTCGAAAAATAGAAAATCTCTATAATTGAATGGATAACTTATGACTAAAAGTTCGTTTTGAGCAATTTCTTCTTTTGTCACTATGTTTTCAAAAAGCCATCTGCTGCAGAGGCGTCAGAAAGCGTCTATATGAGGAAAAGGGTTAACATGTGTTCAATTCACATACTTGCACATTCATTTGTAGAAGTTTCCCTTTTTCGTCTAGATATGTCAAAGTCGCAGAAGTGTTAAAAGTGTTGGAAAGAGTTAAAGTGCAAGTCAACATAATATTTGTTAAATCAATGATAAATTGTTTGAAAAACAAACAAAACGAGTGTATAGGAAACTGGAACAAAGGATTGAAAGACACACATAAAATACCGCTTAAGTTTTAACGACAGTAATAAATGTTAGAAAACCTAGATTTATTACAACAGCGGCATCCCAGACGGGTATTCCTTCAATATCATGCTGCCGAGCCCCGGTAGCGACGCAGGCTGTCAATCCAGGCGTTGCGAGTTCGAACCCGAGCTCGGCCAACATTCTTTCAGACGTTTTAACAAAAGTCACTGTGACAAGCGTCATTCGTCTTTCACCAAAGGGCTAACAGTCTATGTGGAAAAGGAGCCAGTTGCTTGGAAAGTGTGTTGTGTGGAGGACTGGTGTGAGACAACTAGGAAACATATGAGTAAGTGAACTGGCCGGCGTGATATGACTGAACAATTGTTGGAAACGGCATTAAACCCCAATCAATCAATCAATTATCACGCTCAAGTTCGACAAGTAACACTCTTTAACATATCGGCTCATTACATTCGTGAAAATGATTGTAAGGAACGACAACTCTGCGAAGGAGTATGCCCAAGCAAATGTACTTGCAAAGCAAATGATTGCAGGCCTGCAATTGTTTAACCATTTCGCGCATCACGACCCACTTTGATGCATCTGCAGCAGACGACTTATGTGACTATTGTGATACATTGCTACTTATGCCACACTGTTTTCCTCACTATATCATGCTGAAGTTCGACACCAAGTAAATGTACTTGAAAAGCACATTCTGGAAGATCTGCTGGATCGTATGCATGGCTAAAATCTCCCGACGCATATTGATGCATCTGATTATTTCTGCAAATATTCAGAGAATTTTTTCCTTATGCCATACTGTTTTCAACTATATTTAATAATTGTACTTTCCTTTGAATTTTTTTTTTAAATGATTTGCTGAGATTTATTTCAAATATGTCTGCTGCAGATTTGATGTATGCGGGAAATGATTAAAATAGAATAAAAGAAAAAAAGCAGCAGAAAATATTCATGTGTAATCAGTTGATGGAGTATGGACTTAAGACTGAGTGAGCACAATGACTAGCTTAAGCATTTAAAATCTCAGACTTGTAGATAAGATGTGTATTTCGACGACCGAGTCCCGGTAGCTCAGTCAGTAACGACGCAAGCTATCAATCCAGGGGTTGTGAGTTCGAATCCCGGCTCGGCCAACTTTCTTTCCGACGTTTGACAACAGTCATTACGACATGCGTCATTCGTCTTCCACCAATGGGCTAAGTCTATGTGGAAAAGCAGCCAGTTGCTTGGGAAGATTGTTATGCGGAGTACTGGTGTGAGAAAACCAGGAAACACATGAGTAGGTGAACTGGCCGCCGTGATATGACTGAGAAATTGTTAAAAACGGCGTTAAACCCCAATCAATGTATTTCGACTGTTCTTAAACATTTCCCACACACAGACGATTTCTGATGATTTTGCAGCAGTCGACTTTTGAAAACATCGTAACGTCGTCAAAGTGTTTTCAGTTATTAAACCTTCATTTAGCGAGATTTTCCATAATTTTGCTTGTCATGTTTTTTAACCCTTTCCCTCATATAGACGCTTTCTGGCGCCTCTGCAGCTGGCGGCTTTTTGAAAACATAGTGACAAAAGAAGAAATTGCTCAAAACGAGCAATTTCTCCTTTTGACACAATGTTTTCAACTTATAATCATAGGTTATCCATTCAATTATAGACATTTTCTATTTTTTGACGAAATATGTTTAAAGTAGTCTGCTGCAGAATTGTCGTATGAGGAAAAGGGTTAAAGTCGTCTGCTGCAGACTGATGATATGCTGATGAGCTGAGTGAGTGAATGCAATTGTATAATTTTGTGATCGAGTGTAGGAACAAACTAAGTTACTTGTCATTGTGATAGGTATATTAGTGATTGATTGATTGGTCGATATACATGTATGTTGTTATAGCGAGTGAATATATTCCTGTCTCACCCCACCCCCCCCCCCCCTTTTCTTGTTGCGCCTCATTGTTCTGCGATAGGAATCAAAAACCATAATCTCAGCACGAAACAACCAATTAAGTACTTGTCGATGTTTACTTTCCAATATCGCCCTACAAACCGTCAATCAATACGCGTCATGTTAGCAACCGTTCTCATTGATTGTACGGAAACCGTATCTTACATTTACTGAAAATAAGTTTTGAGAAAAACAGTCCTTTGCACCGTTGCCCGATAGTGAGCAAGAATGTAATTCAACATTTTTTATATATATTTAGAGAGAGAGAGAGAGAGAGAGAGAGAGAGAGAGAGAGAGAGAGAGAGAGAGAGAGAGAGAGAGAGAGAGAGAGAGAGAGAGAGAGAGAGAGAGAGAGAGAGAGAGAGAGAGAGAGAGAGAGAGAGAGAGAGAGAGAGAGAGAGAGAGAGAGACAGACAGACAGACAGAGAGAGAGAGAGAGAGAGAGAGAGATAGAGAGAGAGAGAGAGAGAGGGAGACAGAGACAGAGACAGAGACAGAGAGACAGAGACAGAGAGAGGCAGAGAGACAGAGACAGAGAGAGAGAGACAGACAGACAGAGACACACACACACACACACACACACACACACACACACAACACACACACACACACACACACACACACACACACACACACACACACACACACACACACACACACACACACACACACACACACACACACACATACTGGTATACCCAACACACTGAGGTATATAATTCCACACAAACACACCGAGGTCTATGCTCTTTCGACATGTTTCAAATATAAGACAAATGTAATGGCATAAAGAATTGGTCCTGAATGTCATTTATCATAAGCAAATTGGGGTAGTATAATTGTTTGCAAACCAGTACAAGGTAAACACACCGAGGTAACAACCTCAGTATGGGACACCCTCAACCTCGGTATGGGACACAGCAACGTCGGTATGGGACACACAGCAACGTCGGTATGGGACACACAGCAACATCGGTATGGGACACACAGCAACATCGGTATGGGACACACAGTAAACACATTGTTGACAAACGGAGGAATTTAATAGGAGACAAAGACATCAGCTTTGTGTATCTCATGTGTTTAATACGTTTTCTAGATAAATTACTTAACCCGTTTGTTGCCCGGAGCTCTAGAAACGAGGAGTAAACTTGTCATTATCCTTCAATATTTCAACGGAGTTCTATATTGTGGTTACTCACGAAGACAGTTCGAGAATATTTAACTGTTATTTCGAGTCGGGTATGGGTAAAATTTCACTTTATAATGTAAAAAGCAACTCGGTTAAACTTGAAATAGTTCGTATCACATAAACATTATATTGGGATTTGTTACAAGTGTTAAGCAGGTCGTTAATGGTTAAAGGTGGCAATAGACTTTAAAACTGTGGAAAACGATTGATATCTTTATTTATATACATTCAAGTAGCTCATTCGAAACGTCTTCAAACCATAGCTTTATACATTTGGCAAGAATTGTATTTCATTCGTGTATGCAAAGAAGCGAAGCTGTTCAAACTCATTAACATATGTTACATCAACAATTGCTACACATCCATGTGTTTCCATGATCAAAATCACAATAAAAGAATATACCTCATGAAGTGGGGACCCTGCAACTTGCTGTGTGTATTTTCTCATATACTACGCATGCGCACGCCTGAGTTTAAGTAGAATATCGGGACGAGATGTGTGGGGTCACATACAGCACCATTACACGCCCAAAATCGACACACCGAGGTATCGTTCATTTTTTAAGATATAAACATAGACGAGCATTCTGCGTTACTTTAGACAGACAGACAGACAGACCCCCCCCCTCCGTAACTGCTACTAGTCTTATATGTAATATATATTTAGAAGTTAAATTGCAATATTGTAACAACACTGTCTGATCTACACGATTTACCATGTTCACATACTACATCCATGACTTCAGAGACCAGCTTAGTTTACCGAAATATAGTAATACAGAAAGACAAACATGATGATATACATGCATAGACAGATATACATACAAACGCATAGACAGATAAACATACAGATTGACAGACACAATGTCATGGTAATGAACATATAAAAGAATAAATGCATACAAGCAGATTGACAGTTACATCAGCAGATACACGGAGGGATAGACGGACATACATACACATATACATAAACATAAATACAAACATACACATAAAGACAAAAAAACAGATAGATATACACTCAGATAGACATAAATTCAGAGACACATGAATAAATGCAGACATACATACATAGGGATAGACATACATAATGATAGAGACGACACGATAATAGACATACATGATGATAGGCATACATAAACATATATACTTACAAGCGTAGTCAGATACTTAGCTTGGTTTACCGAAATATAGTTATACAGAAGGATAGAGGAGACACGATGATAGACATACATGATGATATGCAATACACAAACCGATAGACATACAAATACATAGACAGATAGACTTATAAACGCATAGGCCGATAAACATACAGATTGCCTACCGCATGGATGTACATGCATACAGACAAACAGGCATATTGACAGTTACACCAACATATTGACGGAGAGAAAGACGGACATACCTATACACATAAACATAAAGACATAAATACAGATAGAGATACACTCAGAAATAAATAAATTCAGAAACACATGAATATATGCCGAAACACATACATAGACATACATACTGATAGATGATAGACATACAGGATGCTAGGCATACATAGACATATAGACATAGACAGATATACTTATAGACGCATAAGCAGATTCACATACAGATTGATTATCGCATGGATGTACATGCATACAGACAAACAGGCATATTAACAGTTACCCCAACCGATAAACGGAGATATAGACGGACATGCATGTGAACATAAACATAAAGACATAAATACAGATAGATGTACACTCAGATAGACATAAATTCAGAGACACAAGAATACATGCACATATACATAAATAGTGATATACATATATACATACTGAGAGACACTCATGATGATAAACATACATAATGATAGGCATACATATACATACAGACTGACATACACATGGGTACACTTGCAAACAGACAAACAGGCAGATTGGCAGTTACACCAATAGATAGACGGACATACATATCTACATAAACAAAGAGACATACATACAAACAGATAGACATGCATTCAGGTAGACAACCATTCACACATGCATACATTCGGAGACACATGAATAAACACCGATAGAAATACATAGATATACACATACATAATGATAGACATACATGATGATAGACATACATTCATGATGAAAGAGAGAGACAGAGAGAGAGAGAGAGAGAGAGAGAGAGAGAGAGAGACAGACAGACAGACAGACAGACAGAGACAGAGAGAGAGAGAGAGAGAGAGAGAGACAGACAGACAGACAGACAGACAGACAGACAGACAGACAGACAGACAGACAGACAGACAGAGACAGAGAGATACATATACAGAGAGAGACAGAGAGGGACAGAGACAGAGACAGAGACAGAGACAGATAGAGACAGAGAGACATAGAGACAGAGACAGAGACAGAGACAGAGACATAGAAAGTGAGAGAGAGAGAGAGAAAGAGAGACTGAGACAAAGACAGACAGAGACAGACGTAGACATATAAAGACCGAGACAGACATATAGAGACAGAGAGACAGACATATAGAGACAGAGAGACATATAGAGTGACATCTATAGACACAGAGAGAGAGAGACAGAGAAAGACATAGATAGACACAGAGAGAGAGAGAGAGAGAGAGAGAGAGAGAGATAGAGAGATAGAGATAGAGAGAGAGATAGCGAGAGAGAGAGAGAGACAGAGAGACAGAGAGAGAGAGAGAGAGAGAGAGAGAGAGAGAGAGACAGAGAGAGAGACAGAGAGACAGAGACAGACAGAGACAGAGACAGAGACAGAGACAGAGATAGAGAGACACAGAGAGACAGACACAGAGAGACAGAGACAGACACAGAGAGATAGAGACATATAGAGAGACAGAGAGAGAGAGAGAGAGAGATATAGATATATATATAGAGAGATAAAGAGAGACTGAGACAAAGACAGACAGAGACAGACGTAGACATATAAAGACCGAGACAGATATATAGAGACAGACAGAGACATATATAGAGAAATATAGGCATCTGCAGTAGACGACATTTGGAACAGGTAGACACAAGAGAAATATTTTACATAATCTAGACTAGAAAAACTATAATTTAAGAAAACGGACTCTGTAAATGTTAAGTTAACAACGTTCTCCAGATATTATTTCACGGATTTAATTCAGAATGACAAAAAGGTATTTTATGACAAAAAAAGACAAAAAAGGTATTTTAATGTTCAGTAACTTAATACACACCTTAGGTTTAACCGGATATAATTATCTGGATGCATTGAAGAAATGTTTTTATACAGACGTGACACCATCGAGGATTAAGGAGAACTTGTTCATCTACAGCAATATCTCGTGTTTTCCCCCACACTCGTTTGATAATACCGCCTGTAGTAGACACGTCAATTGTCCACTATATAAAGGTACGGGGTAACTCTCCCCTACACTCAAACGCCCTCTGACGCCCTCTGACGCCTCTGCAGCAGAAGATTTTTGAAAACATTGCATGGTCATCTGCTGCAGATGTGTTGTGTGTGGGAAAGGGTAAAATAACATCAGTCTGTCAAGGATACATCACATAACCTAGTCTCTATGTAATTTCTTATATCTTATATGGCTATGGATTTCTTAAATGTAGACGTTGTTCAGGATACATCATATAACCCAGTCTCTATGTAATTTCTTCTATCTTATATGGCTCTGACTTTCTTAAATGTAGACGTTGTTATGGATACATCATACAACCCAGTCTCTATGTAATTTCTTCCATCTTATATGGCACTAGCTTTCTTAAATGCAGACGTTGTTCAGGTATCGGCAGCAGACGACCTGTTGGAACATATTGGAACAAAAAGAAAGTTAACATAATCATGTCCAGGAAACGGATCCGAGCGTGAAACATACCAGCATTCTAAGAAAATGACCATTACTAGAACATTATCACGGCTTTAACCCTTTTCCACATACAAACGCTTGCTTACGCCTTTGCAGAAGACGACAATTGAAAACAATGTGACAAAAGATGAAATTGCTCAAAACGAGCAAGGTCTCCTTTTCCCACAATATTTCAACTTGATTAGGAAATAATGTTTTCATGTACAGATATGTTTCCCACCCGTCTGCTGTAGACACGTCAGTTGTGGATAGTATAATGGAAAGGGACAAACAGCACCTGCCTGCCAAGGACATAAACACATCCTGTAACTCAATCTCTATGTTATTTCATCTATGTAATAATATGTTAAACACACGTCAGCCGTGTCTTGTGATTTTGGCTCTTAGTGCACAGTCTCACCAGTGACTTCACTTTTGGCCAAAATGTTATATAAACATACAACCTTTCCCACAAACAACAATCCTGTAGCTGAAAACATGTGGTGAACAAATTGTAAAGTCTCTTTCTATAAACGTTTATTTTTAGAATACAGTTGAAATCATTGTGGCAAATAGTAATTTCTTCTTTTGTCAAAAAGTTTTCAAAAGTCGTATGCTGCAGAGGCTTCACATTATGCCAAAGATTTAATTAATGTAACGTTTGATAAAACGCCTAGACCCACTAGCTGTATGCCAATGTGATCTAAAAGGATCCCACGTCGGAATGTCATAAGGTCCCAAGTCGCCTGACACGGTTCATAATACAGTATAAATAGACTGCGTGTGCCTAGGCACGGGAAAATCTGTTATAAATTATAATTATAACTCTGACTTTCGGTAAGTTCGGTAATCAGGTTCAATCTTATAAAGTTAGCGTAAATTCCGTCGATTGTCTGTTTCGAACGTAACTTATCTGTTTGTGAGTACACAGGCTGATCTGAACCTTTGTTGAGGATTGATGTGGTTTCGTCAGGAGGGCCCGTCGGAGTATCTTTTACAGTGGCGCGCATTATATGCACCTTACACTAATTTTGCCTATTAAACCTTTGTCATTATTCGTATTAACTGTAATTGTTTTCATAGAAAACCTAAATTTAAACAAATAAATCGCTGGTTTGGCTTTTGGGGCATATTGCCCCTGTATCATTATCCTTATTAGCTGCAGTTCTTTTCGTAGAAACCGTTTATTGAAGGTAGGTTCATGAGAATGATAAATGTGAAATGATTATTTTTTCTTAGAAGCAAGTCGTTGTTTTATACGGTATTCATTGGTTTCTAGGTAAATACGTACGTACTTTTCGTCTTACTTATTACATAGGGCTTATTTTACTTCAAGCGTGTCTTCAGTAAACGACTTTTTAAGTTCGGGAAACATTTGGAAGTTGGTGAGAGAGGAGAAATTGCTTAGATTGAACATTTCCTCCATTTGCAAAAGTGTTATCTCCAAACGTATGAAACGTGTTTCTTTTTAGCGACATTCCCGCTGATTTATCATTAAGATGTTTCAGACGTTTAAAACATTTGCAAATCAGGATAAAAAGGAAAAACATCATCATACTGAATTTGAACTAGTCATCAATCAAGCACGAGATTACTGGAAAAGCCTGCTAGAAAAAAAAGTCCAGTCATTTTCGAATTATGAGATACCTTTGTCCTGAACATTTTAACTTCCCGTGTCTTAATTTTTCCAGGCACCACGCAGACAGGCATTTGGTACCATTTTGTAACTAGTCGGCGGCTACCCAATCGACCTTTCCAGAACGGACCTCACTGTCACCACTTGGTTTGGAACCTTAGACCTGCCACTCCCGAATCGAATATCTTAACCAGTAAGCTATCGAATAGGTAGAAGGGAAAGGGTTAAGTGAAAACAACTGGAGGTTACAAGATGGTAGATCTCACAAACATCTTTTTAGCCCACCGATTTCCGAACGTCCTTGACATTATTCATTTGGTGTAAACACTATGTTATTATATTTATATTTGTACAAAGCACATACATATCGTAAATGATATATTTGAAGAATTTGGTAATCAAGATTGCTTTCCGCATTTGAGCCTATTTGAACGGCGTTCGCATTCCTGAACAGTATAGATCCAGTTAAAATTGGCAATTTACAAATGGTATAATTAGTGATATGACAAAGACAAAAACGTTTATGCAGCAGACGACGGAACCACAAGCAACTAAATGGGCTAAAGTTCTAGAAGTTCTTACTGCAATAAATGCAATAGCAACCGATGATTGAAAATGGCAATGTGCAAATTATCCTGAAAGCTTTCCCTCAAACATTGTCCACGAAGACAACATGTAATGTGACACCCTATGCGGCTGACGACTGTTAAAATCACACGCACCCACGCACGCATGCGCACGCATACACTCACAATCACACACACCCACGCACGCATGCGCACGCATACACGCCACCCCCACACACACCCACACCCCCCGCACACACATACTGGTATACCCAACACACTGAGGTATATAATTCCACACAAACACACCGAGGTCTATGCTCATTCGACATGTTTCAAATATAAGACAAATGTAATGGCATAAAGAATTGGTCCTGAATGTCATTTATCATAAGCAAATTGGGGTAGTATAATTGTTTGCAAACTAGTACAAGGTAAACACACCGAGGTAACAACCTCAGTATGGGACACCCTCAACCTCGGTATGGGACACACAGCAACATCGGTATGGGACACACAGCAACATCGGTGGACACACAGCAACATCGGTATGGGATACACAGCAACATCGGTATGGGACACGCAGTAAACACATTGTTGACAAACGGAGGAATTTAACAGGAGACAAAGACATCAGCTTTGTGTATCTCATGTGTTTAATAAGTTTTCTAGATAAATTACTTAACCCGTTTGTTGCCCACAGCTCTAGAAACGAGGAATAAACTTGTTTGTCATTATCTTTGAATATCACAACTGAGTCCTATATTATGGTTACTCACGGAGACAGTTCAAGAATATTTAACTGTTATTTCGAGTCGGGCATGGGTAAAATTTCACTAATCTAAAAAGCAACTCGTTTAAACTTGAAATAGTTCGTATCACATAAACATTATATTGGGATTTGTTACAAGTGTTAAGCAGGCCGTTAATGGTTATAGGTGGCAATAGCCTTTAAAACTGTGGAAAACGATTGATATCTTTATTTTTATAACATTCATGTAGGTCATTCGAAACGTCTTCAAACCATATCTTTATACCTTTGGCAAGAATTGTAATTCATTCGTGTATGCAAAGAAGCGAAGCTGTTTAAACTCATTAAACATATTTTACATCAGCAATTGCTACACATCCATGTGTTTCCATGATCAAAAATCACAATAAAAGTACATACCTCATGAAGTGGGGACCCTGCCACTTTGCTGTGTGGCACTTTTCTGATACTACTGCGCATGCGCACCCCCTGAGTTTAAGTAGAATATCGGGACGAGGTGGTGGGGACACACACAGCACCCTTACACGCCCAAAATCGACACACCGAGGTATCGTACATTTTTAAAGATATAAACATAGACGAGCATTCTGCACTACTTAGAGTGTAAACACACCGAGGTAATGGTAAAAATACCTCGGTAGTTTTTGGTACCTCGGTCAGATGGTTGTGTACTCTATGACCTACCTCGTTGAGTAGGGTATATACCAACGCACACCACACACACACACACACACACACCACACACACACACACACACACACACACACACACACACTCACTCACTCTCTCTCTCTCTCTCTCTCTTTCTTTCTCTCTCTCTCTCTCTCTCTCTCTCTCTCTCTCTCTGTCTCCTCTCTCTCTCTCTCTCATCTCGTCGTCTCTCTCTCTCTCCCTGAATCTCTCTTTCTCTCTGTATCTCCCTCTATCTCAACTATGTTCGCTCTTCCTCTCTCACTTTGTCTTTATCACTTTGTCCGTCCGCCCGTCTGTCTCACCGTCCTTCCGTCTAATTCTCCATCCCTCCTCAACTTCACTACTCCTTCTCTATTTCTATTTTTCTCGCTCAATCCCTCTCTCTTTCGCTCTTTCTCTTTATCTCCATCTCTCTCATTTCTTTCTTTCTCACCAACATATTGCAACCAATGAATGTTCTATAAATTCCGATAAAAACTAGCACGACAAGTTATAGATTTGACAAGAGCATTATTCGAACATTCCGGTTAATTAATCTGTTAGCATTAACGCTTGTGGTAATTCAATGCATCTATTTTATTTAACTTTCGCTTCTCACGCTGATCAAAACAGTACTGTGATTCTACATTTTACCTTCATAAATTCGTTGCATTTTTCTTTCTTTTTTAAAAATAAAGGACATTTTACCCCTTTTTATAACATAATTAACGTGAGGATTTCTTATTTGGCAAGAGGAATGGATGAAATTTGACGAATTAGAGTTAATCACTTGTGTAAGATAAAACCATTTATAAAATTGCATCCATTTATTACTTTTGTCTAGAGAAACATTTATATCTTAATCGTTCTTAATGTCATAGAGACCATTTAGTTTATTTCAAAGATTCACTATTTCTATTTTATAGAAAGGAGAGTTACGGGAAAAAGAGGTTGAAAAATGCCATATTTGCAAGGATTTAAAAAATTCAGCAAACGCCTTAACTAATTGGAACAGTTGATGTTGTTTATCTTGACTTACACAGACTGCTTTAGGCCTATACAGTGGGAACTTGTGAATAAACAGTTACTATGATAACTGGTTGTTATTATCAATGGTTGTTATCAATAAATGATTACAATGTATAATCACCGTTCCTCTGACACATACAGATAATTCGTGGTGGAGTATACACATCAAAAGTTTCAGATTTGAACAATAACCTTAGCTTACTGCTATGAAAGTGAATGATGGATGAGTGGCAAAGTAAAATGCACACGTCTAAAATCCCATGTGCATTGTCAACTACTTGAAATCTACGGGTTAAAATTGCCAGGTTTCGATGCATCTCTGGAACGGAAGCGATTGTTTATATACTCCGTTATTTCATTTATGTTGTCAATTACCAACAAATCAGAGGATTAACTATGCTTTATGGTTTGGGCATGAACAACTGATAGTGGACCGTTACTGGTTTAAATATAGGCAATTTTGACTAAGTATGAGAATTAAAGTACATACTAGGTTTGTTCGGAAATGATTGAGACAATGTAAGAAGAAAACACAAAGAAACATATTTTCGTTTTCCATCTTAATAATTTGACTTATCATCGATCAGTGTACCAAAATTGAAACACGCTAGCACGCCTGTGGGGATCGTACTTTATATTTGTATACGCCATTGTGTTAGACCGGCAACACAGTGACGTTGCTAATGCGACGTCATGTAGACGTCAATGATGTTAGTCTTCTCGCAGTGATCATTTATTTTGTTTTAGTGACCGAAAGTTTATTTTCGGGGGGATATTCTGAAATTTTGGTTCTTCTATGTCTTTTAATTGGGTTTGATGTAAAGGGTGTTTAAACATACATGTATATGTTTTGTCATAATCTAGCTCAATGCAGTCAGACCGCGTTCCTTATCAAAAGTGATTTACCAAAGCAACCCATTGTAGACGAGGTAAATTCTTGCTTCAATGCAATGTGCGTTCTTCTACAGTTTTGTTAGATGTTGCCAATTTATCTGTACACCATTTTGACCTTCATCGGTAAAGTTTACCGTTGAAAAATAGGTAGTGTATCAACCGTTTCCGAACAAACCTCAACAATCGATGTAATACTTTATAAGAATAAACATATTTGCATCAAAGTGTTCCAAATCTGCCCACGCATGGATTTTCTTGTATCAAGAACGGAAATGTAACTGCTTTGTTAAAATGATTGCAGTATTTCTATACAGTTCTTCAGCGTGACCAAGTTACATATATCATATTGTTTTATACGCATGCCTCTTTCATAGCAGATTCATTTTATTATTTTTATACTCTTAATGCTTACCCGGTATTATATTAAATATACTAACCGAGCTAGGCGTGAATTTAGTAGTAAATTTGCATACCAGCGTCCAAGATTGCTTGAAAAGTAGCAGGAAACGTGGTATTTCTGACTGCATCCACAGATGTTTTTGATAGTCTAAGTAGCTCTTCAATTTTAACACTAACTCCCTGTGTTTTTGTTGGTGCTTTAGTGGTAAAGGGTAAATTGCTATTTTTGTCTTATTCTTTACACCAGACGTCTAGATACCATATGAATATCATGGTTCGGGTTATTTCTTATTATACCACTGTTTTAATGGTTTCAATGTTACGGGCCGCTTAACCTTATAAGGAAGTAACCACATGAGTTTGTGTTTTGCTTATTGTGGTAACAAAGTTGATAGGACCCGTCATAACGTTTTCGACTTCTACAGCGCCCTGACGTATCTCAGTTATTATCGTGAAAACAGGCGCGCACTAATAGGACTAAAGAGTTTAGACTTGTTAGGTAAGTTATACTCTTCATTGTAAAGTAGTGAATAATGTCTGTTTTAACGTTTGTGTGTCTAGTGTGTACAAAAACTAACATATTGTAAACTATGGTTGGAACAAGACTAGACTTGTGAATGTGAAGAAAGTAATCCAGAAGCAGTTACCTTTTAAATTGGTTAATAAAGTGTCTGATTGGTGCGTATAAGGCTGGAAAAGTTAAACTGTATATGCAATCTAAAAAATTCAAAATAATTGTATTGGAGCATTTCTTTGTAACAAAATCACCAGGTTAAAGGTTTAAAACCTTTATTGGCGGGTTTGTCTATCGATTGTACACAAATGGTACATTTAAAATTGAGACTGACTTGGAGCGTTTTGCAAAATATGGAACCACGAATCTACACTTATTGACATTTCATATACCCAATGTATAAAACCTCGCACATTGATTACTTACATAAATGAAATTTGCTCATTGTTAACCATAGGCATTTTAATGTGAAAAATATGATTATCGTTTCATCTGTCTAAAGTATCAAAGTTACAAATGGGCACGTATTGGAATAATTGTATACCAGTTGCAGTTTCCTTTCAAGTTTTGAATTCGACAATTTACGTATTATACTGTAGTTTTCTTATACTGTTTTAATACAATAGAAATTCAGTCTACTTTATTGCATATAAACTACAAGTTGTATAGCAAATTTAAAACAAACACAAAGGATACCAAAAGACAGTGGATATTCCGGAGAGCCCTACATGTTACCGTCAATGTATAACCCAAAATTATTTAGATTTTATATCTACGTATACAATCAAATATTTAGTTTTGAGGAAATACAATGTAACTTGTCGCCAGGCAGAAATATATCAAAAAGAAATATTGGAAAAGCCTAAGTGTATATAAATTGTTAAGCTTGTTAAATTCTGCAAAAAAAATGGAAGTATTAAATCTATGTAATTTTATTCGTAAATGTTATAAAGAAAGAAATGAGCATCTTTATGATAATGCTTGACCCAAATCAAACATGTCTCTACATAATTTTATTTGAGTGAAGATCTTGTATGTTTTTTTTTTGTTTTTTTTGTTTTTGTTGTGTTTTTTTTTCTTGTATTTTGAATTGTTAATTCATTGTATTTTGGTTCGAAACATTGTATATATGTTTATACTCAATACATTTGGTCTATGGTCTATGTGATTGGTACATGTACATTAGTGATTTAATGGTCGATATATAGTGTTATAGCGAGTGATTGAGAGGATGGAATGGTAGGGTATTTATACGTTAC
>JASEVX010000006.1:17289532-17295116 GCA_031761405.1 Serripes groenlandicus
ATAATGAGAAATGAAATGGACATAAAGAGATACAGCAATATATAGAAAGAGAGACAAGATTAACACAGACAGACACACAGACACACACATACAAACAGACATACATATATAGTGTGAGGAGAGACGAGGAGAGAGAGAGAGAGAGAGAGAGAGAGAGAGAGACGAGAGAGAGAGACGAAGAGAGAGAGACGAGAGAGTGAGAGAGAGAGAGTAAAGAGAGAGACGAGATATATATTTATAGAGAGAGAGAGATAGTAAGAGAGAGAGAGAGCTGAGAGGAGAGAGTGAAGAGAGAGAGAGGAGAGAGAGAGATGAATAGAGAGAGAGAGAGATAGAGAGGGGGGGAGAGAGAGAAGAGATACAGAGAGAGGAGAAATGGGGGCGGACAGAGAGAGAATTAGATAACAGAGGATTTTAGATACAGAAGATAGAGTTGAGAGAGATGAAGAGTGATGTGATGAAAAAAAAAGATATATATACAGTGAGACGGACTAAGAGAAGAAGAGACTGAGAGAGAAAGGGGCAAGAGTGAGACGGAAAGAGCGGAGAGTGAGAGATAGTAGAGAAAGGGCAATTTATTATATATATAGTCAAAGAGAGAGAGAGAGGCAAGAGGGAGATACGGGAGAGAGAGAGAGAGAGAGAGCAATAGGGGAGAACGGAGATGAGAGAGAGGGAGCCCAGAGGGAGAACGGAAGTTAATAAGAGAGAGAGATAGATGGAGAGAGAGAGGAGAAGAGAGGTAGACGAGAGAGAGAGAGAGAGAGAGAGAGAGAGATGAGAGAGAGAGGAGAGGAGAGGAGATAGAGAGAGAGATTGAAAGTGGACATAAAGAGATACCAGCAATATATAGAAAGAAGAGACAAGATTACACAGACAGACAGACAAACCTACAATGAGAGAAAATAAAGAAAACGTTAGGAAAGTGATGAGAGTTAAACAGGGTGTCATTTGAAGATACATCGTTTTACATGTATGGGATACAGATATGAAGCACGCTTGAGTAAATTTTGAGTCATAATACATCCTGCGTTTCTGAGGAGTCGGGAGTGCCAGAAACAAACCCGCACAGTCTCCATCAGAGTATTCACTGTCCCACTTAAATAATATAAATTCTTAACATATGTTATTATAAATACAAAACGTGTAACCCCAATTAGTTTTACGCGAATTTACTTTCATTATGATACTATTTACGGAGCACGTTATCACTTCAATCGTTTAGTACATTGGTGGTAATTGGGGTGCTACTTTATTGAGGATATTCGGCCCATTTCATCATGCTTCATCAAACGTCCCGTCTATCTCAGCGAAAGGGTTCAATTATATTGATTATGTGAGTTGGTGAACACACGTATTGCAGGCAAGATTACTCATTAGTCGCCGGGTAGACCCAGCGATTCTATTTTTAACGATTATTTTTTCTCAAAATATAATACAGTTAACGCGATCGTGTTTAGTTCCGGAAGTCACGGTTAAACATACACTTTCCGCTTAGAATACACATTCGCTGCACCTAAATAGTCCTAGTATTTTTTCGATATTAAAATGACTCTACGTGTATTTCAATACAGTGAAGTCATATCATCATAGATAATCATTTTTCTAGAAATAATCAAATTACAGTACGCGCATATGAATCATTTGTCGGCTAGGTACGTATAAGGCACACGAGTATGAATATAAATCGTATGCCATTCCACTAGAAGTCGACCCCACGCCTGTATAGAACAATGTTAATCTCACAAAATATGCCACTACGCAGAGCTCAGTGTTATAGTCAGTGTGCATTTTAAACGCTCGCATCGACGTTGTTCTCCTTTTTTTCAACATGATAACGATGATCAAAGGGGCTTTCTAATTATAGATCATGGTTTACATACGCGCGCATATCATGTTAGCTTAATATATATACGAAAGTAACGCTCACACATTGTATTAAAGTACCGAGGTAATCGAGAGCGTGTAGAACTACTAATCTTGGACTATTTATGGACCGTGATTACGAGTCCCGTTGGGAACTGTTCTTTTTTTTTTTTTTTAATTCTTATTTATGCGATTTGATAATCATATATAGTATTTATAATAATTAATTCACTACGTGAACATAGTTATAATATAAAGCCGAAATCCAGGATTCGCCCATGGTGACGAAAACAAATCGAATCTACAATGTAAATCTCACAAATATGCCATGGGTGTTTGACAGACTTTACGCAGAGCTCAGTGAAAGAGTAGTGTGCATGTTAAACGCTCGCATCGCCGTTGAAAATGCTACACTTTACTAAAACCTGTCACTGGATAAAAAATCTCCTGGACACAAATATTAATAATAATAAAGATAGACTAAATTGTGCAATAGCAGGATCAATTGCATTCATAAATAGGATTTTACAATACATGTTCAAAATAATTCGTACCAGTACGCTTCAGTACTTTGATTATTAGAGTTTCGGAAATGACATGGGAGAGGAGAGTTATTATTAGAAGTTTTTTTTTTTTAAATGTCATGAACATATTACAATTTGTGTTTGTTTAAAAACACTAGTTATGACACATCTAAAATGAAAATAAATAATCCGATGTTTTAAGTACTTGTAGTTTCTTTATTTTGACTCGCATTTTTTTTGTGTCTTATTACGAAGACAAAAGAGTCCCTGCTAGGACTTGCTGCAGACCTGTTATGTGTCAATATCGAGATATAAAATCACGTCGAATTCTCCTTTTAGTAGTCAATGTAACGTACTGAATGTTATTTTCATGTATCAAAAAGATGTCTTGATTTATGCAGATTCATTTTTACTAATGTTAATCCATGAATAATCTAAAATAGGAACTGTTTTCTAAGCTAAATATTGTTGATCAAGTGACTATCGATTACCGACTAGCGTAGATAAATCTCCTTTGCGAGAGCCGTTCTTTACAATCTCTTACAAATAGTTAATTATAGGTGATTAAAATGTTTATTTTGGTTCGAAACAAATGACAAGAAAACAAACCGAGATAAAACAGGTTTTAATATAAAAAATACTTTGAAGACACCCTCAAGCTAGAAAGACAGTGTAACAAAGCCAATTATGCGAAGAAGAAACGAATCGGGTCTTTCGAAACAAAATTATTTCGTCCTTAGACAATTTTAAATTGTCATTGATTTTCTACAGGCATTTTGCTTGCGATCAGCATACATGTGATGCTATATTCACAGAAGGGCGCTCTTCATATATATCTATTTTAAAACCAATCTGCCTATAAAGAGGAGTGTGTAAAGAACGACAACTATGCGAAGAAGAAACGACCGGGTTCTTTCGTACAAAATTATTTCGTCCTTGACAATTTAAATGAGTTTCTAAAAAAAATTAGATTCCCTACACGCATTCTTGCTTGCGATCTGCAAATTGTTATGCATCATTGACACAAGGGGCGCTCATCAAATGAGTATTATTTTCAAACATTGAGTAGACTAATTGATTAGCAAAGATTACTCATTTCCTGTTTGATGATCAATAATTAGTTTGCTGTGTATGTCAACTATACTTAGAATGGGTTGGGATTGGATCATAAATAATGGAACGTGCTTTCCTACATAAACAATGAAGGACCATCACGTCGCTGGATCAAAGAAAATGCACGTTATGTACATTTTCACTGGACCCCACCCCTGATATTTCCATAATATGCGTTTTAGTTGATTAACTGGTTATTTCAACTACTATACCTTAAGTGTTATGTATAACTGCAGTATGGATTTCCGGCACATTGATTGCGTGGCATCAACTTTCTCTTGTTATCTATAAAAGCTACGAATAGTTCCTCTGGCATGCCATGCTTTTACAATACATAACTCTCCTTCGTGCGGGCCTTTCACACACAAGCAGACGAATGTTGACGCATCAGACGACTACTTGAAAACTATGAAAATGAAGAAATTTACTCTTAGATAAAACTCTTAGGAAAACTTTTTGGAAAAGAAGAAAGTTGTTCCTTAGTAAGTATTTCTATATCTTTTCACAATGTGTTCAAACTCTATTCAATAGTTGTACTTCTTGACATATGAAGATTGTTTCGACGTTTTCTACTTGTTGTAGACAAAAAACTGACAATTTCCTACAATGTTTGTTACATGTGAGAAAGGGTTACAGAGGGTTGAGCCCGTCTGGATACTTTTCACTTTCTCATTGGTACACTGGACTGCGGAGATACTTATTACGACTAATAAGACTATGTCTGGTAGTACTGGTTAGTGTCTAAGCTAACGCCATGATGTTACTAAAGAAAAGTGCAATCTTATCAGATCAACACCTGACAGTCTAAACAACACAGCCGTTTTTAGACAGGGTTGATAATCTAAGAGGTTTTTAACCATACATAAAAGCTGCAATGTTGACGAACTGAATCCGTGGTAATTATAAAAAACATTTACGAAAAATTTTAGAAATGCTCATATGCTAGCATATTTCCACCCACGTTTTTCCCACAATCTTTACCACTATATCCAAAAAAAAGCCCCTAACTCTGTAATAATTTTCATTGTATTCGAATTGGAAAATAGTTGAGTGTCGTTCTAAAAGAGGTGTTCTTTTCTACCGAAGGGTAGTCGTTTTTCTCGGGAGTAACATATATATAATTAACATTAGTTCGGTTAAAGTGACATAAAACACGATCCAACTATAAGGATGATTAATCCGTCTCTAAATATACATATTTACGATGCTGTTAGACTTTCTTTAAAAGCAGTTCTTCTATATCGAGCACTCATCGAGACCGAAAATCATTTTGTACACTCTTATCTTGTAATTAATAACGTTGACAGGAGCAATAAATGGATATCTTACGAGACCTAATGGTGGAGTTAAATATGGACATTTCCCCTACAGTACGAGTACGTGCAATTGCAAACCCCATTTATCGCTCCTGTTAATGTAATGTTCCTATTATTATTTCTTATTTTTTGAGATATATAAAATTTTTTAAACCATTATTGAAAGCTAAAATGCACTGAATGGTTGATGAATTTTTACTACACTGTTTACAGGGCCACGGGCCCAGATAAATGTATTCGAACAGTTTTTGTCACTCCGCCCGACATATAAAACTAACATCAAAATATGGGATATTGGGGATCTCATTATGGGCCAAATTAGCCTCGATGTGTGCTGTGTTTAATTACAACATATTATGTGAACGTCCAAAGATATTGATACAGTAACTTCAGAATGAGATTAAAACCCAAGAAGACTAACAATAAGCATAATCCCCCACTCAAATATCGTAATTTGCATGAAAGTCGTGTGTTTGTGTTGTCAATGTGCTGAAATAGGCAGAGAGAAAAACCATATCATTAGAAGGCTTTTCAATCATAAATGAATCTAGCTTAAAACTAAGCACAGCAACATTTTTTTTGTGTTTTTTTTTTATTACCTACATCCATCTATAAAAAAAAAAAAAAATGTTACAACTAGAAATAGTAAAATTAATTATTACGAAAATCCACTTTTCAAGTTTAGTACAAGTCCTTAGGTATGTTTAAACGATAGTTTAATAGTCTGCTTAAAAAACCTCGTTTAAGAAATAGGGCTTAGAGAGA
>JASEVX010000006.1:17295316-17328571 GCA_031761405.1 Serripes groenlandicus
AGAGAGAGAGAGGGAGATAGAATGAGAGAGAGAGAAAGAGAGAGAGAGAGAGGAAGAGAGAGAAGAGAGAGGATGAGAGGGATAGATAGATAGAGAGAGAGAGAAAAAAAGAAAGAGATATTTAGGATAGAAAGAGAGAGAGAGAGAGAGAGAGAGTGACATGGAGAAAGAGAGAGAGAGAGAGAGGGCGAGAGAGAGAGAGAGAGAGAGAGAGAGAGAGAGAGAGAGAGAGAGAGAGAGAGAGAGAGGATGAGAGGAGGAATATATAGATAGAGAGAGAGAAAACAAAAGAGAGATATATAGGATAGAAAGAGAGACACAGAGAGACAGAGAGAGAGAGAGAGAGAGAGAGAGAGAGAGAGAGAGAGAGAGAGAGAGAGAGAGAGAGAGAGAAGAGAGTGAGAGAGAGAGAGAGAGAGAGAGAGAGAGAGAGAGAGAGAGAGAGAGAGGAGAGAGAGAGAGAGAGACAGAGACAGAGGACAGAGACAGAGAGATACAGAGAGAGACAGAGAGACAGAGAGAGACATATAGAGAGACAGACAGACAGACAGACAGACAGACAGACAGACAGACAGACAGACAGACAGACAGACAGACAGACAGACAGACAGAGAGAGACAGACAGACATAGAGACAGACTGACAAACTGACAGCGAGGAGAGAGAGAGAGCGAGAGACAGACAGACAGACAGACATACAGAGAACCAGAAAACTAGTTGATGCCATATTCTATGCTTCAAAAGTAATGCTTGAAAAGCCTACGTTGAAAATGTTGTAGGGCGAATATTTCTTTGGACGAACAGTCTAACCCGGACCGTCCCGGAATTTAATGATTCAAAATGGCGGCTTCCTTTGAATGTTTTCTATTTCCCGTCTCAGATGAACGAATCCAATTTGCGCGATGAATCGATCTTATTTTACATCAAAAGGGAAACTTATCGTAGTTAACACAGAAAGTGAAAAGACTTTAAGGATAAAGGCATATTCTGTCGAATCACAAATACCGGAAACTGTCACTTTTCTGTAGCTTCGCATGGTCCGGCAAAGTGAAAGTAGACTTGTTAGATGTTTCAGAACTCTTGGAAGAGAGCACATGTCATCGAATTCCCGTAGCTTTGGTAGCTTTAAATGACAAAAATGGAGCAAGTAAACAAGAAAGCCATTGCTATCTTCTTTACATTAACTTAAATTCTAAAAAATGTGTAGCTTTGCGAAAATTTTCAGTTCTGAGAAAGATCATATGTGAAGCGAGTACTAGAGTGAATTGCAATTGATGATAGTAGATGGACCCTCTGTTTTATTAATGAGAAAATCGCTTTTTATATATTTATAGCAGTGAAGAAGAAATAACTTTAGCACGTTCAAAATTTGCTCCTCTACAAAACTGCAAATTTTGTCAACAGAATGTGTCGAGTGCTGAGATTCTTCAGTGCAAATCTTTATTTAAAAGCAAAATCATCTTTATAGCTGTTACCACAAACAATTCATGTTCATCATGTCATAGACCTGGTGGCAAGTCTCTAATTATTATAGATTTTAAAGCTGGAACATTTTCAGAATTAGATTCTAAGAGTTTCATTCCTGAAGAATTTCACGACTCATTGAACTGTGTTCATGCATGTGATATTAACATTGAAAAGCAGCCTGTCATAGCAAGTCAAATCTATGCAAGTACAACAAATGGTTTTGTTATATCAGTACAGAATGGTCAGTTAATGAAGTGTGTATCATTATGTGACAGTACTTCTCAACAATATCTAACAGATTTCACATTGGACATCCAAGTTAGTTTTATGGAGTCTGTGGGCAAGTATTATGTTGTAGCCAAACAGGAACAGGAGTACACCATTTTCGATCAAGAGCTACAGGTAAAGAAAAGTTACCCTATCCCACGTACAGACACATTTGAAAGCATTGTTGCAAAAGGAGCAATTTCTCCTTTAATATCAGAATTCATTTTATCTGTGTTCAATAAGTTTACTTTGAGTTTCCCAATTTCTTGAGCATAAACATTTAACCTTTTCCCTCATATAGACACTTTTTGATGCCTCTGCAGCAGACAGCTTTTTGAAAACAGTGACAAAAGAAGAAATTCCACAAAACGTGCAAGTTCTCCTTTTGCCACAATGTTTATCACTGTTTGTCATAGGTTATCCATTCAATTATGGAGATTTTCTATGTTTTGACAAAATATGTTTAAAGTCGTCTGCTGCAGAATTGTCGTATGAGGGAAAACGTTAAAAGAATTACACTGCCAATGACTAAATGAATCTGTAGCATCTCATTTGACTGCTAGTATAAGTCACCAGAGAAATCAGTGAGAATAATTATACCATGAATTTAGGATAATCACAATGTTAGAATGTTTTACAATGTACTTCTTTTATTAAATACTTTCTGTGTTTCCATATCTTTGCAAATCTGTCTGGTGCAGATTAGCTGTACATGTATGTGGGAAACCATTAGATATATATACTTGACCAAACTCTAAGCTTAATTTACCGGTACTCATTGAAGATCAGTTATTTTAATCAGTAAGTTCTTTTTCATACAATAAGACCTTTGTGAAAATAATATTCACCTTTTCCATTTTTTACAGAAAACATCTTATGCCTAATTGTAGCAGATAACCTTTTAAAGACATTGTAAGAAAAGAACCTATTGCTAAAATATTAATAGGGAATAGGAAAAACGGTTCATAGCGACTTATTTCATCTTCATGTATTTAAACAAATTGTGGACTGTAGAGGCATCAAGCATCATCTGTATCATGCAAAAGGTTAAACAGTCATGGGAGAGTAAGGAATTCCTTAGAATTAATATATCAAAGTCTCCCTTTCTTCATCAATATGTTTTCAAAAAGTCATTTGTATTTTTATCAGCAAAAATTATGATTTTTGTGTTTGTTTTGTATTTCATTTTCAGGTACAGAAAGTATATTCCGCAATTCACCAACACTTTCAAGAAGATTTTATTGGTAATGGAACAGTCCAGTGTTTATTTGTCAAATCGCAAAACATCGAGTCGTCAGAATGGATTTTAGATGATTTAGACCAGCTTTGCATCAATTCTGCCGATACTGTCGATACAGGTAATTTCTACAAGTTAGCAACAAAACTGCAGCAGATGACTTAGAAAACATTTAGGCAAAACAGTTTGAAAATCTCCATGTAATTAAAGTATAATTGTTGAATAGTGAGCAATTTCTCCTATTGCCAAAATGTTTTCAAAAGTAGTTTGTTGAAAATACATGAAAATGCATATGCAAGTGGGAAAAGGGTTACTCTTGTTTCAAATACAATTGTATTCTGCTCTTAAGAAATTAATGAGTGTACTGAGGAAATCAAGATCATTAACCCTTTCCCTCATATAGACACTTTCTGACGCCTCTGGAGCAGACTTTTGAAAACATACAGACGTATTTTAACACATCTATTGCAGAAACCATTTGAAAACATTTTAGAAAAAAGAGAAATTACTCTTTATGGGCAATTTCTCCTTTTGCCTCATATTCATTCAACATTTTAGCCCAGGTTGGTAGCTCAGTTGGCAGCTTTGCAGGCTGTCAATCCAAGGGTATTGAGTTAGAACCAAAGCTCAGCCAATATTCTCTCTGACTTTTGACAAAAGTCAATGTGATAAACGTCATTCGTTTCCACCATTAGTCTAAAAGTCTTATGTGAAAAACAAGCCAGTTACTGGTATATGGAGTACTGGTTTGAGAAAGCCAGGAATCACATGGGTAAGTGAACTTGCCACCATGCTTTGACTGAAAATTGTTGAAAACAGCATTAAACCTCAATAAATTAATCCAATATTTCATAAATAGGTACTTCCTCTAATGATGATGAAGATGATAGAACAAACACAGCCACAAAGGCATTGCAGTCCAGACTTCAGGTATGTCCATTCACCAAAAGGAATCCCTTGTTTAGTCCTTTCCCTCATACAACAATTATGCAGCAGGCAGACGACTTTGAACATATTTTGTCAAAAAAAGGAAACCTCTATAATTTAATGGATAACCTATGACTAAAAGTGGAAAACATTGTGGAAAAATGAGTAATGGCTTGTTCTGAGCAATTTCTTCTTTTGTCACTATGTTTTCGAAAAGTTGTCTGCTGCAGAGGCGTCAGAAAGCGTCTATATCTGGGAGAGGGTTAACCCTTTTCCACATGCAGACCCCCTCGGTGGTGTAGTAGTAGAGTGTCCACCTCGGGTTGCGGGAGGTCGCTGGTTCGATCCCTGGCTAGGTTATACCAAAGACTTTAAAAATAGTAGTAGTGCTTGCACTCCTTGGTGCTCTGAGCTGCGGGGTTAGCATTACAACTGACAGGCTGGTGTCGGGATGAATGGACCAGTGGAACTGGTAAGATACCCAGATAAAGCCATAGATATAACTGAAAATTGTTGAATGCGGAGTAAAACACCAACCAATCAATTTCCCACATGTATGCAACAAATCTGCTGCAGAGAACTTTGAAAACATTGAATTTAAAATATGGAAACTTTCATTGAACAATCATTGAAAAGAATTTGCTCAATTTCTCCTTTTTCCACAATGATTTTAAGAATAGTCTGCTTCATTGGTGTCAGATAGACTGGAAAGGATTAAATCTTTCCTGTCTCAGGACTTTTGTAACCATTAAGGATCCTTTTCCATCTAAAGATGTTATAAAAACTATGCAGCAAAATTTTCAAGATACAATAAGGCTACACTATTTTTAAAAACACAATAGTCTCTGCAAGTATTCAGATATGTTTTCGCAATTTATTTTCAATACCGTCGCCTTCAGATTGTACTCTGTGGGAAAGAGTTAAAGGGGCTCTTAGTGTCACCTGACGGCTGCTATGTAGGGAGTCACATACATGTAGGTGTCACTTCTTCTTTGGGTCACACTTTTACTTAACCCTTTCCCTCATACAACAAATCTGCAGCAGACAACTTAAATGGAAACACTAAAGTTAAATTATGGAAAATGTCTAAGTGAAAGTTTATTTATTTAATAGTGTTTAAAACACCATGGAAAATGGAGACATTTATATTTTTCGTAGTGCCTATAATAATAGTTATAAAATTAATTAATTTATTTCATAATAATGATAAAAGTGTTAACCCTTTCCCACCCCACATATAGACGCTTTCTAACGCCTCTGCACTGCAGCAGATGATTTTTGAAATTATTCTGACAAAAGGAGAAATTGTTCAAAACTCCTTTTATCACAATGTTTCCTACGTTGTACAGTAGTTCAATCTTCATTTATAAAGATATTCAGTGATTTTGAAAATATTATTTCAAAGTTGTCTGCTGCAGATTATTAATATGAGGGAATGAGTTAAAGAATAATTGGTAAAATAGATATATAACATATTGTGAGCATTTTTTCCATTTTTATATATATAGGATCTGAAATGACAACGAAACACAATTATGATAATCGTTTATTCGCTGTCAGAAAATAGTCCTAACATGTAATACTCAATAGAATGTTAACTAATCACAGAAAAATATATTTTTATGACCAATAATGGTCACGTTACCTTGTCCATCTATCGTGAAGTTTGTGTTTACATCACATTCTCAGCCATTTTGTAAACATTCGCGGATGAATATACAAATAGTGATTCGGTCATGTTATATTACATGTGTCATATATAAAGAAATACGTAATGAGTATATTACATCGGATACAAGCATTGTCATGTGATAAACATGTATAATTAATGAGTTAGCTAACAAAACATTTAGACATTTTAAATTTTCAGCAAGAACAGACGATTCTTCAGTATAATAAACAAAGTTTGTACAAAAAGAAAGAATTCCTGAGAGAAATGGTGACAAATCAGCTCCAATCTGCCGCAGGATGTTGCCCTAAAGACATCAATCCAGAAGTTTGTATAGTACACTGTTGCGTCTCCTGACTTGGCAGGCGTGACACTTAGTGATCACTTCTTGCCCCCACTCCCCCCTATCTATTAATCTTCGCTGCTGAAGCAAAAGCTTGTAGACATCTGATGACTGCCTATTACAGGTCGTCTCAAATTGACCTTTGCATCAGCCAATCAAATTTGTTAGGTATCCACAGGGGAAATAACCTATATAAATAAACGAGATAGAGATGCCCTGATGACCGAGTGTTTCGATGGTATAAGAAATGTTATGATAACAGAACCAAGCATTGGTTGTCTATGTATTGTGCAATTTGATTTGACAGAAAAATGAGCATCTGCACATAATCATTTAGTTTTATAGGTTCATTTCGAGACGACCTTTTACGCTGTGTCCTCAGATCCAATATTCCCATATCAGAGTAATTATGTCTCCCCCCTCCGGAGGAGACATATTGCTTTTGCCTGCGCCGTCTGTCTGTCTGTCCGTCTGTCTGTCTGTCTGTCTGTCTGTCCGTCTGTCTGTCTGTCTGTCCGTCTGTCTGTCAGTGCGTCCACATTTCTTGTCCGGCCTTTATCCCACAACCCCTTCGCCACATTTCTATGAAACTTCACAGGAGTCATCGGTACAACTTCTAGTTGCGCATATTACGAGGGCATTTAATTTGACCTACTTTTGGATGAGTTATTGCCCTTTTTTAAAATTGCCATTTCATTCTTGTCCGGCCTTCATCTCACAACCCCTTTGCCACATTTCTATGAAACTTCACAGGAGTCATCGGTACAACGTCTAGTTGCGCATATTACGAGGGCGTTTAATTTGACCTACTTTTGGATGAGTTATTGCCCTTTTTTTTAAAATTGCCATTCATTCTTGTCCGGTCTTCATCTCACAACCCCTTTGCCACATTTCTATGAAACTTCACAGGAGTCATCGGTACAACGTCTAGTTGCGCATATTACGAGGGCGTTTAATTTGACCTACTTTTGGATGAGTTATTGCCCTTTTTTTAAAATTGCCTGGATGAGTTATTGCCCTTTTTTTAAAATTGCCATTCATTCTTGTCCGGTCTTCATCTCACAACCCCTTTGCCACATTTCTATGAAACTTCACAGGAGTCATCGGTACAACGTCTAGTTGCGCATATTACGAGGGCGTTTAATTTGACCTACTTTTGGATGAGTTATTGCCCTTTTTTTAAAATTGCCATTTCATTCTTGTCCGGCCTTCATCTCACAACCCCTTTGCCACATTTCTATGAAACTTCACAGGAGTCATCGGTACAACGTCTAGTTGCACATATTACGAGGGCGTTTAATTTGACCTAATTTTGGTTGAGTTATTGCCCTTTTTTTAAAATTGCCATTTCATTCTTGTCCGGCCTTCATCTCACAACCCCTTTGCCACATTTCTATGAAACTTCACAGGAGTCATCGGTACAATGTGTTGTTGCGCATATTATGAGGGCGTTTAATTTGACCTACTTTTGGATGAGTTATTGCCCTTTTTTTAAATTGCCATTTCATTCTTGTCCGGCCTTCATCTCACAACCCCTTTGCCATATTTCTATGAAACTTCACAGGAGTCATCAGTACAACGTCTAGTTGCGCATATTACGAGGGCGTTTAATTTGACCTAATTTTGGTTGAGTTATTGCCCTTTTTTTAAAATTGCCATTTCATTCTTGTCCGGCCTTCATCTCACAACCCCTTTGCCACATTTCTATGAAACTTCACAGGAGTCATCGGTACAATGTCTTGTTGCGCATATTACGAGGGCGTTTAATTTGACCTACTTTTGGATCAGTTATTGCCCTTTTTTAAAATAAATCACTAACTGACAAAATACAGTCGGCCAGACAAATACCCCTTGGGGGAGACATACGTTTTTCCCAAAAACAACCTCTAGTTTGGTCTGATTTCAGTGAGATTAATGACATGCAAGACGGTTGTAACTACATCTTGTTCAAGATAAAGTTACAACCGCTTGCAAACAACCATCGAGTTGAAGGTACTACTCCACTTTGAATTGTGTACACACAGTCACCAATGATTTTTTAAACCGACACGCTCTGAATGTATGATTTTTTCGCCAATGCCATTTTTTTCTGAGCCACTTTGAGCCATTGGCTCAAATGGCGAACAACAGCGTGAGCCCTGAATGTGCCTCTGTCTGTCAGGCTTTTACTTACTGACATACCGGAAGCTGACACTCTTGTGTAATCTGTGACCTCAGTGACTGTTCAAAAGCTAGATATAATGGATTTTTTTTTTAATCGCTCAATGTTGATTTCTGTTTTACATGTGTTTTTTAAACCCTTTTACACTTGCAGTTGTTTCCTGAAGCATCTTCAGCAGTAGACTTTTGAAAACATTGTGGCAAAAGGAGAATATGACTCATTATCTACAAATTTTTATTTTGCAACAATGTTTGAAACTGCATTTAATTATATTATCATGCTCTCGTTTATATAAACCTTTCCTAGATATTTTCAAAGTTCTCAGGATAATATATAGATTTATTCTGGATCTACCTACAGGTTAGAATCATCAAGCTAGTTCAGTACTTTTAACCCTTTCCCACATACAATAAATATGCTGGAGACGACTTTAAAAACACCTAGGCCAAAATATTGAAAATCTCTATAAATAACAGAATAATGATTGAATACAGTTGAAAGTAATGTAATATGTCATATCTGTAACAAAAGGACAAAATGTGGATGATGAGTAATTTATTGTTTTCAAAGGTTGATTGCTTCAGAGTCGTCTGCAAGTGAGAATGAGGCTAAGTCTATAAAAAAATGTCTGATAATTTATCTGAAATGAGTGTTTTCATACTACATGTATTGAGGATTAAAAAAAAATGAAGACAAAATATAGATTTATTATGTCTAACTCACAGGGGCATGAAACATACTGTTTTTTGAAAAAAACCAGTATGTTTTATGCCCCTGTGGTCTAACTCAACATACAGCTTTTCCCCCCTACACATGTATTTTGTGGCATCTGAAGCAGACACATTTTGAAATTATTGTGGAAAAAGGAGAAATTGCATGAACAATTTCTCCTTTAGCCAGAATTCCTTCTAACCTAATCATTAATGATATTTTATGTTATAGAGATTTTCCTTATTTTTATTCAGAGGTTTCAAAGTTGTCAAAGCTTAACCCTTTCCCAAATACAATACATCTGCAGCAGATGTCTTAGGAAACATTAATTAAAAAATATAAAAACTCTGTAAATAAAAGAACAATTATTGACTAAATTTGTAAATGTCTCGGCAAAGGGAGAAATTGTAATTGTAAATTATGATCAATTTGTCCTATAGCCACAAAGTTTACAAACGTTGACTGATGCAGAGGCATCAGAAAGCATCTGTATGTGGGAAACAGGTTAATACCTGGTAAATAGAAAATGACATGAAATAAAATATCTTTTATTTTATTCATTTATCTAACAGTTTGATCTGGTGACTTTGATAGAAGGTGAAGATGAAAAAGGGACGGAGACTTTAAAAACAGATGGAAATAATCCCCAGTCTTCGTTTGAAGTTTGTGGTACATGGCAGAAAACCTACAACAACAAGTGGTGTATTGGCGTTGAATTTTACTGGAAATCGCAATAGTAAGTCCTATCGTGTCCGGTCAACTACCCCCCGGACAACTACCCCCCGGACAACTACCCCACGGATAATTACCCCCCGGACAACTACCCCCCGGACAACTACCCCCCGGACAACTACCCCCCGGACAACTACCCCCGGACAACTACCCCCCGGACAACTACCCCCAGGACAACTACCCCCCGGACAACTACCCCCCGGACAACTACCCCCCGGACAACTACCCCCCGGACAACTACCCCCCCGGACAACTACCCCCCGGACAACTACCCCCCGGACAACTACCCCCCGGACAACTACCCCCCGGACAACTACCCCCCGGACAACTACCCCCCGGACAACTACCCCCCGGACAACTACCCCCCGGACAACTACCCCCCGGACAACTACCCCCCCGGACAACTACCCCCCGGACAACTACCCCCCGGACAACTACCCCCACGGATAATTACCCCCCGGACAACTACCCCCCGGACAACTACCCCCCGGACAACTACCCCCCGGACAACTACCCCCCGGACAACTACCCCCCGGACAACTACCCCCCGGACAACTACCCCCCGGACAACTACCCCCACGGATAATTACCCCCCGGACAACTACCCCCCGGACAACTACCCCCCGGACAACTACCCCCCGGACAACTACCCCCCCGGACAACTACCCCCACGGATAATAACCCCCTGGACAACTACCCCCCGGACAACTACCCCCCGGACAACTACCCCCCGGACAACTACCCCCCGGACAACTACCCCCCGGACAACTACCCCCCCGGACAACTACCCCCACGGATAATTACCCCCTGGACAATCACCCCCCGGACGATTACCCCCCGGACGATTACCCCCTCGGACAATTACCCCCCTGGACAATTACCCCCCGGACAATTACCACCCGGACGATTACCCCCTCGGACAATTACCAGGGGGTAATTATCCGTGGGGGTAGTTGTCCGGGGGGTAGTTGACCGGACACGGCCTTGAACACTCTTTGAAGAGGCTCACCAAAGGAACATTTCTACTAAACTATATTGGAATCTGACATGCAGATTCAGAGGAGAAGATTTTTAAAGTTTGGACATTTTGCCCCCTTTCTGATGCCGCAGCAATCAAAGTTCTCCATGGAATTTAAATTTTTGAACAACTTTGAAAGAAGGCTACGAAAGGAACAGTCCTGTGAAGTAATTGTCCGGGGGATAATTGTCCAGGGGGGTAATCGTCTGGGGGGTAATTGTCCGGGGGGTAATTGTCCAGGGGGGTAATCGTCCGGGGGGTAATTATCCGGGGGGTAGTTGACCGGGCACCAGTCCTATAGCTTTTGTTATTGTGGCCCCCGTAGCCCAGTCAGTAGCGACGTGGGTTGTCAATCCAGAGATTGTGAGTTCGAACCCCAGCTCGGCCAACATTCTTTCCGACGTTTGACAAAAGTCACTGTGACAAGCGTCGTTCATCTTTCACCAATGGGCTAACAGTATATGTGGAAAAGCAGCCAGTTGCTTGAAGGGTATGTTGTGTGGGGTACTGGTGTGTGAAATCCAGAAGACATATGAGCAGGTGAACTGGCCGCCGTGATATGACTGAATTTTTTTTGAAAACGGCGTTAAACCCCAATCAATCATATACCATTTCCCTTGTCTCCCATGTGAACTGTTTCCAACCAATATTGTGACACCTGTCTTGTATTCTTAATCAGGGGTCACACTGGCCCAAAATTGTCTTGAGACACATTTTTTTTTAGACAGACATCGACCCGTTTTTTCAAACACAAATGTCATGTTCATTGCAGGTTACCTTGCATACATGGTTGCCTAACAGTGTGTGTCATCACTCGATAATGTCAATATAAAATACTTTATGAAGCATAATTTTCCAAAATTTGCAGACGAATTTCCATTGCTCATTCGTACTAAAGAATGTTCGACCCCAACTCCAATATAGTACTTACTAGAAAATGATTGGTGTCGAACAGAACGAACATTATCTCATTTACTGATCTTTGTATACGGTAAACATTGTTTTGTCTACATAAAAATAAACCTTTTACTCAGAAAAATGTCTTTGTTGTTTTGAAATTACCATGCACAATTGACAGCAGAAGTACGCGTACAACATCCAATATAGTGTTATTATACCTCAGTTCTATTAATAAGAGCCGATCTGGCTTACTTGGTCATCATAGGAGCAAAATTTTACCTGGTTTAGGGCTGCCGTATTTAAATTATTTTTTCCTTTTATTCAGTCAGACAGATGGACATATATTAAATTATTTGGATATATTATTGAATAAGCTATCGATTGGTATGTTTGCTTTGTCATGCGGTTGTAAAATAAGGTAGAAATCGGCCGTTAAAAGTGCGCACGAAATCAATGCGATAATGTCTCAAATATTTGTTTTTGTAAAGAACCGCACGAAACCAATCGACACTAATTGTAATTATTAAAGGCATTCCACCTTGCTACAATCAACACGCGATTAAATAATTAGAGAGCAATTTCATTAATTTTGCCTCTGAATACATATCTTTAACCGATTGCGTAAATCGCTAATCTATCAATCTCCTCAGGCTTTATTTTACACTCGACAAACAGTTTGAGGATTTGATGAAAGACGGTTGTAACTACAAATTGTTCAAAATGCATAAAATCATCGAGTCGAAGGTACCAAACTGTACATTGTGTACACATATACAGCAGCTATTAATTTTTTAAACCGACACGTTGTGAATGTAGTATTTTATAGCTTTAAAGGTAAAAGCTATTTCCCGGTGGGATTTTTTTTGTATATTTGTTGTTAGCGATCGGGAAAAACAGCAAAAATGGGACTGTCGCCATTGCCATTTTCTTCTGAGCCACTTTGAGCCATTGGCTTAAATGGCGAACGACAGCGTGAGCCTTGCTTAATACTATCCCATGTACAGACACTTTCTGATACCTCTGCAGCTGACAACTTTTGAAAATATAGTGACAAGGTTTTCAACGTTATTCAATAATAGTTCATTCATTGATAGAGAGTTTCCATAGTTTTGACTAAATGTCTTCAAAGTTTTCTGCTGCAGATGTATGTGAGAAAGGGTTAACAAATATGATGAAGGGTCTGAAAATTTCCAAACTTGTTGGTTTAAATGTTTTAAAAAGTTCACATAGTTCTAAATTCATGTGATTCTCTTTTCAGAAATATTAACAATTTTTTTTTCACTATTAATACATGATTAATAATTTACAATTGGAAAATAAGTCAGTTGCCTGTGTAAAGTGTTTCGTGGAGTACTAGTGAAAGAAAACTAAGAAGCATATGTAAACCCTTTCCCACATATAACAAATCTGTAGCAGATGTCTTTAGATACTTCAAAACTATTGAAAATGTCTGTAAATAAATGTGAAATTACTGAATAGGATTGCAACATTGTGACAAAAGGGGAAATTGCTTATCATGATCAATTTCTCCTTTCGGCACAATGTTCTCAAAATTCGTCTGCTGCAGAGGCGTCAGAAAACGTTTGTATGTGGGAAAGGATTAATTGAACTGGCTGTCATGATATAACTGAAAAACAAAAAAGGTTGAAAACAAAATAAAGTTCAATCAATCAATATAAATTGTCATCGTAATATTCCATTATTCATCGAAACCACCAGTCTGTTTTTGTGTGGCATCGTCACTAATTTGGTTTCTGACATTTGAAATTGTACTAAAACTGCTGACAAATCTACAGATTACATCATGGAAAAGGCTCTCTCTCTTTGTTTACAATCAATTCAAATACTATCATTCTAAAGAGCAACCTTTATATCATTTGTTTCACTTTCCCAAATACAATAAATGAGCAGCAGACAACTTCTAGACACAAATATCTTGAAAACAGTTGAACAAAACGTGAAATTGCTCTTTATGAGCAATTTTTCGTTTTGCAAAAATGTTTTCAAACCTCTTTTGAAGCAAATGTCTGATGCAGATATGTCAAAATGTGTCTACATGATGAAAAGGGATAAGTCGTTCATATATTATAGGAATGGGGAGTTTGGGTTGTAAATAGCTGACTTAGGCCTTATTTTGATGAGTTTCTTCATTTCCTAGAATGTTTTCAAAATCATCTGATGCAAAAGGCATCTCAAACTGTCTATGAGAAAAAGTTTTATAGAAATAAATAAGAAAATAGTGAAAGGAAAACCAATGTTTCAAAAGGGTAAGATGTTACTCATAATGATGTACATGAATGTCTCCCTTTACCACACTGTTTTCAACTCTATCCAACTATTACATATTCATTTTAACATACAGATTTGTTGTATGTGGGTTAACATATGAATAGACGATAGAATGGAATACAAGAAATTGAAGGGAAAACAACACATTTTTTTTCTAATTAGCTCAGCAGAAATCTGGTTACAAGTTGTACCCAGAAAAGACACAGGGATTCAGATGCGTACAGAGTCAAAATCGGTTCTTAGTAGACCACAAACTGCTTCAAATCATGATAGGATAAGCAGCCAACCGCTGCAAAGTGAACCAAAAAAGCTAAAGATAGACAAATCTACCTCCAATGGCATGGAAGATACATCTACTCTCATTGCTGCATCTAAATCAGAACCGGAGATGTATACGGCTTCTTGTGTGACCGACATACCACAGTTCTTTCAGAGTTCAATCTCAGTTGGTCTTCTTTTGAAATGGAGATTGTTGGAAAAATCTCAAACTTTAACAGGCCCAGAAGTTACAGAATGCAGGGAAAAGGACCGTGTTGTTACTGAAACACGTGGCTCTTTTGGAGATAATCGTATGCTTACACAAAGTTGTGGCAGTATGGTTTTAGATAGCAAGGATGTGATTACTGGGAAGCTTGAACTCCCTATAACTATGGAATCTAATACTGCAGATTCTGAACACTGCCCTGTGGAAGCCTTCAAAGGTAGGTACCAGAGTTCTGGATGAGCTACTTATATCATCCTTATTTGACCCTCAAACCTCTAACTGTATCCCTAACAAAGGGTTTGATGGTATAATAAGAACTTTTGAACATGAAATACATTACTTTTCTAGATGGTTCCTAACTGTGATTTGTGAGATATTGTATTTGTTTTATAGGGGTTTTACGCCGCTTTCAGCATGTTTGCAGTTATATCACGGCGACAGTTCACTTATTCATGATCCCTGGGTGAACAAACCAGTACTAGGCTAGAAAATGTGCCTTGCCAAAGGGGACTCCACCACGACAGTCATGCCGCGACTGGGGATAGAACCTGGGACACCCGTTTCAAATCCCCAACGCTAACCACTGGACCACGTTAGATATTGTAACGCAAATATCAAGTTTATTCCAAATTTCTTAAATTTCTGTATTTACCTCCATGCATCATGCTCAGCATTTTCCTTGTTTGTAATTCATGCTTAGTTCAAAATTACAAGGAACAAATCCTATCAAATCAGGTGATTTCTGACTCTGCCTTTCATTCTTTTCTCATTTTTGACAAAAGTCATTGTGACTAGCTACATTCATCTTCCTGCAAGTGCCTGACAGGCTATGTTGAAAGAATATCGTGTGGAGTTCTGGTGCGAGAGAGTAAGGAAACACATAGTTAGGTGAGCTGGTGAAATGCAGTGATATAACTGAAATACTGTTGAAAACCGCACGGAACTTCAGTCAATCAATCAAACTCACTTATATTAACTTTACATTAAACCTTCCCTCATACGACAATTCTGCAGCAGACGACTTTGAACATTTTTTGTCAAAAAATCAAAAAAATTCTATAATTGAATGGACAAGAGAAAGTTGATGCAAGGCATCAATGTCGCCGGAAAAGACTGCATTGATTTATTTTTTAACACACATGTATTCTTGACTTTCATTAGTCTAAACATACACATAATGTTTTCATAAGGACTAATTCCAGGATTTTTGAAATTCCACATAGATCTACAAATTTCAGGATTTCTTTTGGTCAGGATTTTGGATGTTTTGTATTTGTCAATAAAACCACAACAAATTAATACACTTTGGGATTTAAATCTACATGCAATAAAAAGCTATTAAATATTTCCATGTCCGAAGCAACAATGAAAACCTTTAAACGCTTAAAACATTGAGAAAACGGTCAAATTGCTGAAGACATGAACTTCCTCCTTTTTAATAATAATTATAATAAATATTTCACAGATGTTAAAATTTATCCTCGTTTGTTTAAAAAGTAGACCACACTTGAAACAACATATCATCTAAATTGTTTATCTAAATCGTTGATGCATACAATATATGTTTGTCGCAAGAGAAATGCAAGTTGCGAGTCCCATTACTATTTAATAGGTGGCAAGTATGAAATTAATTGGGTGCGAAAGAGCAGATTTTCTTTATTTCTAAATCTATTGTTTATCAGAGTTTGTTCTTCTCTTAATTTGTTTCAAGCCAAATAATCATTTAATATCACATATATTTAAACATTTAAGTGTGTAATATTAGCTATCTATCTGTAATAAGGTGTTTGAGCATTCTTTCGAAATGTTGACCCTCGTTTCAAAATCGAGTCGTAGTGTCAAACATCGAAGAAAGTGAATAAAAAATTAGGCAAAGCTTTAGTGCATTCGAGAGAAAAAAGCATTTCTGTAGTATCTGTCTTTCTCCTATATTCGACCCATGCACTCGTTTCGTGACGTTTAAGAAATCAATTTGTCGTGCATAAAAAAGTCACTTTTCTAAGTTTACATTTTACTTCCGGTTACTTCGCTTTGTTTACATTTTGGCAATATGAAACTAGGTCACAAACTGAGGAAAAGGCGTTTCGACGTTCACGACCGATAAACAGGCTTATATTTGAGACATATTTTCACCAATTATTCTTATTTTTGTTTCTGTTACCAGTTTATGTTGATACTTATCTATTAAAAGGAGAATTCAACGTGATTTTAATATCGATAATCGGCTGCAAGCAGGTGCGCTTATGTAATCAAATTAGACTGTGCAACGTAAAGGTTTGTAGTTATCGCCTTTTGATTACATAGTTTATGAAAATAAAGTATCCTAGTCTAGCAAATAGGGACTATTTGTCTTCGTAAATAAAACACAAAAAAATGCCAGTCAAAATAAAGAAACTGCACATACTTAAAACATCGGAATATTTATTTCATTTTAGATGTGTCATAACTTAGTGTTTTTAAACAAACGCAATTGTAATATGTTCAAGACATTTAAAAAAAAATAATTTAATAATAACCCCCCCTCCCATGTCATTTCCGAAAACTTATTAAAAATAGAAGTCGCAGGCTTCTGCCCGGCGACTAATAACATATGACTAAAAGTGGAAAACATTGTTTCAAAAGGAGAAATTGCTTGTTTTGAGCAATTTCTTCTTTTGTCACTATGTTTTCAACAAGCCGTCTGCTGCAGAGGCGTCAGAAAGCGTCTATATGAGGGAAAGGTTTAATTGATTATAAATCTATTGATTATGAAGTTCAAGATATCTGATTCGGTTTATTTCAGATATGCAGAGAAATAAACTTGCCTGGAAAAGTATCCAGACATGTACAGATTTAATCATCAGGTCATCAGCTGGAGTGCTAGCCCAGTTAGAGCATCTCGTAGAGGAAAGATGTGATTTTCAACTCAACTCTCGCTTTCAATGTTACACCACTGCTGTTGGAATATTGAACAAAGTGCAGATAGAGTTACCTCCCTCTACTTCGGATGGGACAAGAGAACTGAGAATTTTTGCTGGGTTTGTATTTTATTGTGCTGCCAGCCTTGGCAGGGTAGCATGTAGAGTTTATTTACCATTGATGTTTTGATACAGGAAATTAAATATTTATGTGCGTGTTACAAATGATCAGTGCTCATCACGATTCGCCTCGAGTGTGGGAGGTCACAGGTTTGATCCCTGGCCAGGTCAAACTGAAGATTTAAAAAAACAGGAATAATGGCTGCCCTCCTTGGTGCTCTGGGTTGCGGGGTTAGCATTACAACTGACTGGCTGTCGTCAGGATAAATGGACAAGAAGTACCGGTAGCTTACCCAGGAAAAGCCATGATATAACTGATAAATTGTTGAAAGCAGCTTAAAACACCAAACAGACAATCAATCAATAGCTTCTTCACAAGTTTGTTTTAGCCCAGTTACACCTACACCAAATCTGCAGCATACAACTTTGAAAACATCTTGTCAAAGATATGAAAAATCTCTGTAAATGAAATTATGATAACTGAAAAGAGTCGAAAACATTGTGGTAAAAGAAGAAATTGCTCATCATGAACAATTTCTCCTTATGTCACAGTGTTTTCAAAAGTCATCTGCTGTAGAGGTGCCAGAAAGTGTCTATATGTGGGAATGGGTTAAATGGGTAAATCAATGAGAGATACAAATTGTTGTATTAACACTTTCCCTCATACGACAATTCTGCAGCAGACGACTTTAAACGTATTTTGTCGAAACATAGAAAATCTCCATAATTTAATGGACAACCTATGACAAAAAGTGGAAAACATTGTGGCAAAAGGAGAAATTGCACGTTTTGTGCAATTTCTTCTTTTGTCACTATGTTTTCAAAAAGCCGTCTGCTGCAGAGGCGTCAGAAAGCGTCTATATGAGGTAAAGGGTTAAACATTCTTTATAAATTATATTACATATAAGATCAAGGAAAATTTATGTCATTTCTCAGAACTGAAGTAACATTTTGATAAAAATAGCTGCATGTACATTTATGGTGTTTTTTAATGCTAATTTGAATTGCCATGTATGTATTGACGTAATATACTTGATGTCATTTCATATCATCCCAGCAACTTATAGCATCCCATGGGAATGATTTCTCACTAGGACATAATCGTTTTTCTCATCCCTTATGATTTCTGAACAAATCTTCACTCTTTATGTAACAGTGTCCAATCTAGGAGTGGGAACATGCTTATTCTCACCCTGTTTTGAATATTCCCCACTAATTTTGTCTGGATTTTTTTTTTTTTTTACATAGACAAAGAAGGAAAATGCCTCAATTTGTTACTAAAATCAATTTTCTGATAAAATTCACCTTTGTTTTTCGAATGCTGCAGAGACGTCTGTATGTGTGAAATGGTTAATGTTGTTTACCGAGGAAAATTCCTGATACAACTAAAATACTGTTGCATTTCAAACAAACAAACGCTCCTAAACCCTTTCCCTCATACGCCAATTCTGCAGCAGACGACTTTGAATATATTTTGTCAAAAAATGGAAAATCTCTATAATTGAATGGATTACCTATGACTAAAAGTGGGAAACATTGTGGCAAAAGAAGAAATTGCTCGTTTTGAGCAATTTCTTCTTTTGTTACTATGTTTTCAAAAATCTGTCTGCTGCAGAGGCGTCAGAAAGCGCCTCTATGAGGGAAAGGGTTAAATAGACACTGATGTTATATATAAGGATCTCCTCTCTGTTCATCTGCCTGTTTAAGTAACTGTCTGTCTTGTCATGTTTTTACTAATTGACCTTTTGGCAGGTTACGCATGTATTCATTCAAATAGTAAGTACTGCTTTGATCAGATTTTAAAAAGGGTCTCAATTGACCTTCAGTCTCGTGGGATATCAATTTAATCACATGACTCATAGTAAAATACATAGCAACAAATTGCTACTACAACTAATATTGCCTAGTAAAATACGTAGCAATTTGTTGCCTATCTATAGACATTTTCCACAATTTCGCCTCTATCTTTTCAAAGTTGTCTGTTTTGCATTTAGAAGACATTTAGTTGTGTTGCCTGCCTTTGCAGGGAGAGACTCAGGGATCACTCCATTGTCATCTATCCATCTGTCTGTCTGTTCATTTACTGACATATTTGCAAGCATCACATGAGCTTTTTATACATATCGATATACAGGTCCTATCATTGAAACACCTGTGGCTGTAGGCAGTAGTGTCTACACTTCGTCCTTTGTCAGCTCACTTAGTTGAACAGTTTTCATCTGATCTACACCATGATGAATCTTGTTGAAAATGTTTGTGGGCATAATGTCTGGGCCAAGTTGAATAACCAGCCAAATCATGCAGGGCACTTTTGGATTATGGCCTTGAATGATCTAAATTTTGCCAAATTTGCTTGTATGGTCTCAAAGTCAAACAGTTTTTTTCCGATCTTCATCCAACTTGTTGTAATTGTTTCTGAGCATGAAACCTTGGTTGCAATAAAAGAAACTGGCCAAACCGCATGAGTTGTTTCAGAGTTATGCTTCCCTAACCTGTTTACTTTGTGACACTCTTGTTTGATGTATAATTTCAGTTCTGAGGGTGACTTATTCCTGCTGTTACACCATTTGTACAGATGTTTACCAGATAATGTTATCATTCTACCAGCCAGCCAACACGGGAAACACTTACAGAATATACTTTCTGAAATTCAAAAGGAAACCCACTTCTTCTCACAAGGAATAAGAAAGCTTCTTGATGACCATGAGGAAAAGACATCGGCTGCTGAAGGAGGAAATGAAGATGTAAATGAGAAAAGTGAAGATGTTAGAAAACTTGGTGAAAGATTCAAAAGAAAAAGAGAAGAATTTATGCAACAAGAAAATAAAACTGTGGATGCTGATAATCTGGAAACATTTCTTGATGAACTGTCTTTGCGACAGCAGAAAACAGATTTGGCAATAGTGTTGGATAGTTCCTGATTTGAACAATAGACAAAAATTAGCAGAAAACAGATTTGGCATTACTGTTGGTTAAATCCTATTTTGAACATAGACATATTTGTTATAAATCAATCAAATCCTATATTTTGGGTACTCAAAAGAATCATCTTATGGAAATAATTCTTTTGAATACCCACAACATAGACTTTTAAGGTTAAATATGCATTTACATACTTACGATATGCCCCCTTATTCAACAGCTATGTTTGAATTTCATGTTACTGGATGAATGGAACTAAATCCTATTACTAGATGATGCTTTACTTGTTTTGAATAATTTTTTATGTTGACCCATTACTGAAGAACATAATGACTTTTCAAAGGTCGTCTGCTTTGTAAATAACAATTTCAACAATCTAGAAAACTGAAAGATTTATATTGATAAATATAAATGTTAAATGAAAGTCTATAAATATAAAGCTTTTCCCAGTTGAAGACACATTTCAACACATCATAATGAGCAATTTCTCCATTTTCCTCTATGTATCTCTTTTTTTGTTCTAATAAAAAAAAAAAAAAAAATCCCCAACTTTTTGCAAATTATTTCAAGGTCATTTGCTGCAGATTTGTTGTATGTGGGAAAGGGGTTGAACTCTCACAAACTATTGTAGTGTTTACATCCTTTGGTCAATTAAGTTGAATAACTCCATTGTAGGCAATAAAATGAGAGTCACTTCAAGTGGACATCTATTTGATGTCTTACAACATCCTCTTTGAGTTAACTTTTAACCTGTTCCCTTCACCCACTAATTTTGATAACAATGTGGTAAATGCAGAAAAATCTCAATTTGCGCTGTCACCTATTGTTGTTTCGAAGCTCTTCAATGTTTCCTATCATCTGTGAGATTTAACCCTTTCCCTCATATAGACGCTTTCTGATGCCTCTGCAGCAGACGGCTTTTTGAAAACATAGTGACAAAAGAAGAAATTGCACAAAACGTGCTATTTCTTCTTTTGCCACAATGTTTTCCACTTTTAGTCATAGGTAATCCATTCAATTATAGAGATTTTCTATCTTTTGACAAAATATGTTCAAAGTCGCCTGCTGCAGAATTGTCGTATGAGGGAAAGGGTTAATACATGTACTTCCAACATCTAACAGGAGACACTTTGAAAATAACGCGTCAAAAACATGGTAAATCTTCATAGAGGAAGATATTATACCAGCAAAAATTGTCTTTTGCAATAAGTCAGAAAGCGTCTGTTGCAGTGTTTGTGGGAAAGGATGTTATTGAATGTTATTGAAATAGGTTATACAAATAAGGGAGATGAGATGCCATAAAATATGTAAGAGGCTTGGATTAATTGTCACTTGTTATACTTTGATCTTTTTATATCTTGACCCCTTACAGTACTGGACATGATCCCCTTTTCAAACTCTTCAAACTTGAAAATATCTTATAAAAAGGTTTGATTTTTTCTTCGACACAGAGTAGAAAACTGTAAGGAAAAGGGTGTAATTGCTAGTTGTGAGCAACTTGTCCCTTTTTCACAATGTTTTAAATATTATTCATGCAAAGTCGTCTTAAGTCCGTTGAATTAGGTGAACTATTAGTATCTTGATGTGGGGGCACTTGCAGTAATAAAAATATTTAAGCCAGGTCATCTGAAAGAAAAGCCCTTAACCCTTTCCCTCATATAGACACTTTCTGACGCCTCTGCAGCAGACAGCTTTTTGAAAACATAGTGACAAAAGAAGAAATTGCTCAAAACAAGCAATTTCTCCTTTTTGCCACAATGTTTTCAACTTTTCGTCATAGGTTATCCATTCAATTATAGAGATTTTCTATGTTTTGACAAAATATGTTTTAAGTCGTCTGCTGTAGAATTGTCGTATTAGGGAAAGGGTTAACCCTTTCTCACAATCATGCATCTGCATATTGATTCATTTGAAGCAGATGGCTTTTCTAAACATTGTGGCACAAGGAAGAATTGCTTATAATCAGATATTTCACCTTATGCCGCCACAATGTTTTGAACTGAATTCAATAATTACTTTTTCATTGATGAGATGTATAAGTCGTTTGTTGCATATTTGTTGTGTGTGGGAAAGGGTTAATTGTTTTATGTTTTAGGCTGATCTGCTTTGGAAACATTTGAGGAAGGAAATATTACATCTGAGAAATAGATTAATTATCTGATACCGAATTGAAAACATTGTTGGAATAGGAGACAATAAGTTGCCTTATCATCACACAATGGTTGTTAACACAAAACATAAATTACCCCTTCCCACATACGGTAGCATTTGAAGCAGATGATTTTTGAAAACATTATGAGCAATTTTTACTTTGGCCAAAATGTTTTCAACTCTATTCTAAAACTAACCTTTTATATAGACAGATTTTCTATATTTTTCTCCTGTTGATTTTGGCTGTCAATCCAGGGGTTGTGAGTTCGAATCCCGGCTCGGCCAACTTTCTTTCCAACGTTTGACAAAAGTCATTGCGACATGCGTCATTCGTCTTCCACCAATGGGCTAAGTCTATGTGGAAAAGCAGCCAGTTGCTTGGGAAGATTGTTGTGTGGAGTACTGGTGTAAGAAAATCAGGAAACACATGAGTAGGTGAACTGGCCGCCGTAATATGACTGAGAAATTGTTAAAAACGGCGTTAAACCCCAATCAATCAATCAATGAATCCAGTTGATTTTAAAAACATCAGCTGCAGATTTGGTGTATGAGGGAAAGGATTAAATACTTCTCTTACCAAGATGCTTCGATTCCTGGTAGGTCAGTCGGTAGCGATGCAGGCTGTCAATCTAGGGGTTGTGAGTTCGAATCCCGGCTTGGCCAACTTTCTTTCTAACGTTTGACAAAAGTCAATGCGACCAATGGGCTAAGTCTATGTGGAAAAAACAGCCAGTTGCTTTGGAAGATTGTTGTGTGGAGTACTGGTGTGAGAAAACCAGGAAATATATGAGTAGGTGAACTGGCCACCGTGATATGACTGAGAAGATGTTAAAAACGGCGTTTAACCCCAATCAATCAATCGATTCCTGGTCAGACGATCATACTTTAAAAATGGTAGTAATGGTTTTCCCTCATTGGCCCTCAGGATTGTGGAGTTAGCATTACCACTGACTGACTGGTTTATTTTTGCTTAATATATACATTTGTGGTTTGAAATTGGTGAAATTGAGACAATCAATTTAATACAGAAATTAAAAAAAAGTGTAGGAAATGGAGACATTTTTCCTTTTGTGCATTTTGTCTTTATGTCACAATGTTTTCAATAGTCATCTTCTGTGTATGCATTAACCCTTTCCCTCATATAGACGTTTTCTGATGCCTCTGCAGCAGACAGCTTTTTGCAAACATAGTGACAAAAGCAGAAATTGCTCAAAACGAGCAATTTCTCCTTTTGCCACAATGTTTTCCACTTTTAGTCATAGGTTATCCATTCAAATAAAGAGATTTTCTATTTTTGACAAAATATGTTCAAAGTCGTCTGCTGCAGAATTGTCGTATGTGGGAAAGGGTTAAAAGAATATCTGCATCAGGTAAAGGGCTAAGGTCTTTTCCGATATGCTAGTTTTATAGCAGCAAGAAATATAGTACAACATTCTCAAATCGGAAATATATCCTTTAACCTTCTCCCACATAATAACAGACAGTGACAAGACACTATCTGATGCCTCTGCAGCAGAACACTTTGAAAATATTGTGACAAAAGGAGAAATTGATCCTTATGAGAAATTTCTCCTCTTGCCACAATGTTTCAAAATATATTCAATAATACAACTTTTTTCATTTACAGAGATTTTTCAAAATTTCGCATAGATGTTTTCAAAGGCCTACATGTACATCTATGCCCCAGATTTGTTGTATGTGGGATTAACCCTTTCTCTCATATAGACGCCTTCTGATGCCTCTGCAGCAGACAGCTTTTTGATAACATAGTGACAAAAGAAGAAATTGCTCAAAATGAGCAATTTCTCCTTTTGCCAGAATGTTTTCCACTTTTAGTCATAGGTTATCCATTCAATTATGGAGATTTTCTATTTGTTGACAAAATATGTCCAAAGTCGTCTACTGCAGAATTGTCGTATGAGGGAAAGGGTTAAAGGGGTTATTCAGACATGAAGACATTCTTGGAAAAGGACAGAATTTCTCCTCTTAACTTTCAAAAGAGAGGTTTTGTCAATCTCACAATATCATCACCTAATCATCTATAAGGCATATTACTTAACCCTTTCCCTCATATGACAATTCTGCAGCAGACGACTTTGAACATATTTTGTCAAAAAATGGAAAATCTCTATGATATGATTAACCTAAGACTAAAAGTGGAAAACATTGTGTCAAAAGGAGAAATTGCTCGTTTTGAGCAATTTCTTCTTTTGTCACTATGTTTTCAAAAAGCCGTCTGCTGCAGAGGCGTCAGAATTTATTTATTATTTAAATATCTAAGCTATAATTTACCCTTTTCCAACTTAAAGATGCATTTTGAAGCATCTTCAACAAATTTTATTTAAAAACATTGTGACAAAGGTAGAACTTGTCCATAACAAGAATTTTCTCCTATTTGCTACTATGATTTCAACTACCAGTATATTCAATAGTTTTACTGGATTTTTTTAGAGCTTTTCCGTATTTTTGAATTGATTATTTCAAAGTTGTCTGCTTCAGATTTTATTGTCTTTTGGGAAAAGGGTTAAAACTTAGAATATAAACATTAATTATAGATCATTAAAGTTGAATTCCGAAAAGGCAATGGGTTGTGCATAATTAGTATTAAGTTGTCACTATAAATTTTAAAAGTATATAATTTATATTAACCCTTTCCCCGATATAGAGGCTTTGCATCAGACGACTTATGATGAAAACATTGTGGTAAAAAGGAAAATAATATATATAATTGCTTATAATGAGAAATTCTCCCTTTGCCACATTGTTTTCAACTCTTTTCAATAATTACATTTTCTTTAGTAGATATTTGCTCTATTTTTGTAGCAATGTTTTCAAAGTCGTCAGCTGCAGATTTGTTGTATGTGGGAAAGGGTTAAAGGTTAACCTGATACATTACATTATGTATTAGAAAGTCGTCTGCTGTGAAGATGATCACACAAAAAACAAGTAAATTGTCATTTGACTTTCGGTATAGAGTGGATTGCATTGCGGGGAAAGATGAAAATGCACATCAAAAGCAATAATTGCCCAATTAACCCTTTCCCTCATACGGACGCTTTCTGACGCCTCAGATGCAGACGTCTTTTGAAAACCTTGTTACAAAATAAGAAATTGCTCAAAACGAGCAATTTCTCCTTTTGCCACAAAGTTTTCAACTCTTTTTAATAATTAAACTCTCACTTATGGAGATTTTTCACATTTTTAGCTCGACTTTTGAAATAACTTTTGAAATAACGAGAGCTATTGTCATCCGCGGCGTGGTCATGCGGTTAAATTTTTTTGTTGGCGGTGGCATGGTCGTTCAGTTAAGGTTTTTTGTTCAGCTCAGCTTTTTTTTTTTCTGTTTTCTCCCTATCAGTCGAGCGTCTGTGCCGTACGCGGTGCTCTTGTTGTATATAGGTTTTCAAAGTCGTCTGCTGCCTATTTGTTGTATGTGGGAAAGGGGGGTTAAAAACATTGTTAGCTCGACTATTCGAAGAATATGAGAGCTATACTACTCACCCTGGCGTCGGCGTCGGCACTTTGGTTAAGGTTTTGCATGCAAGTTCTTAAATACTACATGTATTGCATTGAAACTTTCTACAACCCTACCAAACTATCACACTAATGTAGATTATCAAGTTAGATAACTCTATCCTGCATTTTATGCAAGTTATGGCCCTTTTTTACTTAGAAATTCTGGTTAAAGTTTTGCGTGCAACTAAAGTAAGAGTCCATATCTCAGTATTTAATTGATGCATTGCATTGAAACTTTCTACAGCACTACCCAACTATCACACCTATGTAGATTATCAAGTTAGATAACTCTATCCTGTATTTTATGCAAGTTATGGCCCTTTCTTTACTTAGAAATTCTGGTTAAAGTTTTGCGTGCAACTAAATTAAGAGTACATATCTCAGTATTTGCTTGATGCATTGCATTGAAACTTTCTACAACCCTACCCAACTATCACACCTGTGTAGATTATCATCTAAGATAACTCTATCCTGCATTTTATGCAAGTTATGGCCCTTTTTTTACTTAGAAATTCTGGTTTAAGTTTTGCATGCAACTACATAAAGAGACCATCTCTTAGTAACTACTTGATGCATTGCATTGAAACTTTATACAGCCCTTACCAACCATCACATCTATGTAAACAATCAAGTATGATTACTCTATCCAGCATTTTATGCAAGTTATGGACCTTTTTGGACTTAGAAATTCTGGTTAAAGTTTTGCAACTACATTTAGAGTGTAATCACAGTAACAACTTGAAAATTGTATTGAAACTTTATATAACCTTTCCCAATTGCACAACTATAAACACAACCAATTAAGATAACTCGATCCTGTATATGGTGCAATTTGTTGCTCTTTTTTCACTTAGAAATTATGGTTAAAGGTTTGCGTGCAACTACATTAAGAGTCCATATCTTAGTAACTACTTGATGCATTCCATTGAAAGGTTATACAACTCTATCTACCCATCACACCTATGAAAATAATCATGTTAAATAACACTATCCTGCATATAATGCAAATTATCACCCACTAAGAAATTGTGGTTAATGTTTTGCATGCAACTACATTAGAGTCCATTATCTCAGTAACTTAAATAAGCGGTGGAATAGTCGAGCGCGCTGTCCTCCGACAGCTCTTGTTTTTAAATGGGAGTCTGCTGTAATGTTTGTATCAGGGAACGAATTAGCCATGGCCGATTAGTAAGCGTTGGGGATTTGAAACGCGGCGTCCTGGGTTCGAAGCCCAGTCATGGTGGAGTCCCCTTTGGAAAGGCACATTTCCTAGCTTAGTACTGGTTTGTTTATCAAGGGATCATGAACCAGTGAACTGGTGCCGTGATATAACTGCAAAAATGTTGAAAAGGGCATAAAACTTCATTAAAAGAAATAAACCAATGCATGGAAGGTAACGAGTTTAATGAAAAATATTGTGTGGATAGCTGGTTTGAGAAAGCCAGGAAATCCATGGTTAGTTGAACCAACCGTCTTGATATAATGTATAAATGAAATACTGTTGAAAACGATTTTAACCCTTTCCCACCTGCAGACGCATTTTGACGCAATAGCAGCAGACGACTTTTGAAAACATTATGGTCAAAGGTGAAATTGCTCATGATGAGCAATTTCTCCTTTGGCCATAATGCTTTCAACATTATTTAACAATTAAGATATCTTTTATGTTTTTGTCACTGTTTTCAAAGACGTCTGCTGCATATTTGTTGTATGTGGGAGGGGTTAAACTCCAAGAAGAAATCCTTCATAGTGTCATTTGCATTGACAGCATCTGAGGCAAATATCTGACTCATACCCAGAGAGAGGAGAGAAAAAAATAAGAGCCCTTTTATGTAGAACCTGACTCATATTGTTAAGAAAAAGAATGGGCGGCTCTTAGTCACACCCGTGGGTATCAACCCGTGGTAGGGAAACATCTGGGGCCCTTTTGTTATTATCTGATTTAATAGATTTTAATCAGGGCCTAATTAATTGCCCTGAAATAAAACGGAACTGTTATAAAATTGTGTGATTTTATGTAAATCTACTGATATGAAACTTTAAATAACCCTTGCTGTACTATTTTATTTTTTCATGTTTCTCCGTTGGTTATCTTTTGGAAACATTATGGGAAAAAGAGGTCTATTTTTTTTTTCATTTTGAATAATTCATGTTCTTTGGATTAAATGTTTCCCGTCTGTCTATTGAAATAGTATGCATGCATATTTTCATTAAAGGAAAACAATTGTCTTGCATTTGATAGGATTCGTTCTGAATAAATTGTGATGAAAGGGTCTCATGGAATATGTTTAGGTTACCAATGAACTCAACTGCCTATGCAATTCTGGTATTCAAATCATGGGAAATTGATGAAATATGTAGATTTGTATTTGTATGGTATGTTGTTTTGTTACAGCATGATTCATTGAATTATTTTTCCCTCATACAACCAATTTGCAGCAGACGACTTATTACTACTTTAAACTATTAATAATTGCTAAAGATGATGATATCATAGTTAAATTGCAATGACAACAATATGGGAAAAATAGAAAATGCTTATAATAATAAGTTATTTCTCCTTTTGCCACAATATTTTCAGAAATAATGCACCTGCATGTGGGAATTGGTAAGCAGCAGAGTTTAGGCTTCAAAACTCACAAACTATACTCTATTGTCATACTTTGTTCTCAAATATCTGATTGGTCAGAAGCAAATTCATTTTTTAGAAATTCACCACTCAGAAATCTTATTTGAAACATGGAGTTTGTTTCTGAGCACACTGAACGTTTTCAGAGTTTTATAGTTTTGTGGGCCTGAATTAACATGAGTTTCCTACTTACAGACGCATTTTGACACATCTGTAGCAGATGACAACTTTTAAAACACATTTCATTTTCAATATTTTTGCATTGAAGTTTTAGTCATCTGCTGCAGATTTGTTTCATGTAAAAAAAGATTGATTTTCATTTCTTAATTTTTCTTATGATCAACTTGAAAAAAACCGAGTGCAATTGATGTAGATCAAGATCGACATGCACATTTGTGCACTCTAACCTTTGTCTGCATGGATCTGTTATCTTTTTTCAATATAAAGACGATAATATATAATCATGTATATTCATCTGCTCTGGGAAAATAATAATATCTATTGTAACATTTGGTTAATTGCTACGCAGTTGAAAACATTGTCTCAAAAGGAGGAAATTATCTGTTTTGTGCAATTTCCCATATTTTCCATGAGGTTTAAAAAATTATCTGTTGTAGAGGTCATCTATATCTCAGAAAGAATTAATCCTTTCCCACATACAACAACTCTGCAGAGGATGGCTTTGAAATTCAAAACATGTAGACAAAAATAAGGAGAATCTTTATAAATGACAAGTTATTGAATAGAGTTGGATACATTGTGGCAAAAGGAAAAGAAAATGCTCGTTATGAGCAAATCATTATTTTGTCACACTGTTTTCAAGAGTCATATGCTGTATAGATATGTCAAAAGCTTTCTACATGCCATGTGTGAAAGGATTAAATAAAGTCAATCTTTTTTTGTAGATACAAGGTTATAGGCATAATAATAAAAATGTCAACCATTGATTTTTCAATTAAGATTTTCTTTTATAACAACAGTTACTGAAGACACTATGGAGATAATTCCCTTCTATTGATGTTTTTCACCTGTATGTTGAGATTGTCACAGTAAAGGCATCCACTCTGATGCAACATAAGTGTAATTGTTCAATTACCTTGTTGATTTCAGAGCGGTTTACTGTGAAAACCTCTGAAAGGAAATAATGTTAATTTAAATTAACATGTAAATTGGACCCTTTCCAACATGCAATAAATCTGAAGAAATTGCTTATTTTGAGCAATTTCTACTTTTGTTATAATCTTTTCAAATGTCGTCTGCTGCAGAAGGCGTCAAAAAGCATCTATACGTTGGAAAAGGTTAATAAATCTGCACTGCAACAGACAACTATTGAAATCATTGTTCATAACGATCATTTTCTTCATTTGTAACTACATGTTTGTTTTCAACTCTTTTGAAAAATCATACTTTCCTTTATAGAGAGTTTCCATAATGTTTGCCTAGGTATTTTCAAAGTCACCTGTTGCAGATTTGTTGGTTATGTGGGAAAGCATTAAAGATAATTCCCTTGTATTGATGCTTCTCCCCGGTACGTTAAGGTTTTCACAGAAAAGGCATCAAATCGAGGGCTTGGCGTGAAACGGTTGTAACTAAAATTGGTATTTTTTTACCAAGGTTAATCACCTCGCCATAAAGTCTTTTAAAAGCAATAAATCATTTTTCTTGGTAAACAATGTAAATTTAGGTGCCATTGCTCGTTCTGAGCAATGGCACCTAAATTTGCATTGTTTACAAAGGGGTCAAAATTGCCCCTAAACCGGGGTTTTCAAAATAGGTTTTTAGTTACAACCATTTCACGCCAAGCCCTCGAATTGACCTCTTACCTGAATTGACATGTTCAGAGTGGTTAGCGATGATGATTTATGACGCTGTTTACCCTCGCGCTCGGCATTAATGCCATTTGGCAAGCAAAGAGTGGTTAGCTGTCAACCCTTTCCCACATATAGCAAATCTGCAAGCAGACGACTTTGAAAACATACCTGAAAAAAATGGGAAATTCCCTTTAAATGAAAGAAAAATAATTGAATAGAGCTGAAAACATGATGACAATACGGAGAATTTGCTCGCTTTGAGCAATTTCTTCTTTTTGTCGACGTGTTTTCAAAAAGCCGTCTGTTGCAGAGACTTCAGAAAGCGTCTATATGAGGGAAAGGGTTAACAACAAAGCTGTAGCAGGCAAATCTGAAAACATCTAGACACAAATACAGTCCAACCTGTGTTTAAAGACCGCCAATGGTAAAAGAACAATATGTTCTTTGTTCACAGGGCCTCTTTAATTGCAGGGTCATTTATGCAGAAAATGAGTAATAGGGAAATCAAAAGTGTGGTTGCTAAACACAGGGCATTGCTAAACAAAGGTGGTCTTTAGCACAGGTTTGACTGGTAAATTTCTACAAACAAATGTATAAATATTGAAATCATTTGAAAACATTGTGGCAAAAGGAGAAACTGCTCATAATGAAAGTTGTCTGCTGCAGAAGCATCAGAAAGGACCTGTGTATGGGATAGAGTTAATGCATCTGCAGCAGACAACTATTGAAAATATTGTGGCAAAAGAAGAAATTGCTCCTAATGAGCAATTTCTTGTTTTACCACATTGTTTTCAACTTAAGATGATAGTTTAACTTCCATTTACAATACCATGCTTTTGCCAAAGTCCTTCCAAAGGATTATAAATTTGCAATCAATAGTTGAACTTTTATCAATTGTAGATGCATTTTGAGGCATTTGCAGCTTACAAGTATTGAACAAGTTGTGACAAAAGGAGAAATTGCTTCTTTTGCCACAAAGTTTTCATCTCCAGTTAATAAGCTAACTTTCATTTACAAAGATTTTCCGTGGTATTGCAAAAAATCTTTTCAAAGTCGTCTGCTGTAAATTTATCATATGTAGGAAACGATTTAAATTATCTATCACTAGTTTAAATTGCTGTATCAGATCTTAACTTTTTCCCAGATACAAATCTGCAGCAGACAACTTTGAAATTGGAACATTTTGGAAAAACTTTATTTTCAAAAGTTAAGTTTTAGAATAGAGTTAAAGATATTGTGGCAAAAAGAGAAATTGCTCATCATGAGCATAATTATTTCCTTTTGCCATTGGGTTTTCAAAGTCATATTTTGCAGTGACTGTTGAAACCGTCTATATTTTGGAAAGGGTTTTAAAATTATCTATAAATAGTTTAAATTGCTATATAGGATGTTGAGCTCCCTAAAGCACTTTGACCAGACAGCTTTAATTAGAGACAGACAGACCAATTACAATTTACACACCTGTTATTATAGTTTATTTCCCACTTATGTCAATTGAAACACAAATTGGAAGCAACATGTTAACCCTCTCCCTCATACGACAAATCTGCAGCAGACGACTTTAAAAATAATCTATGCAAAAATACAACAATTCTACAGAAAATCACTTGAAACCACCTCAGTGAGATTACAGAAAATATTCAATAAATGAAGAAGAATGAACAATGAAAGATGTGAAAACATTGCGGAAAAGGAAGAAATTTCTCATGATAAGCAATGTCTCATTTTGCCACTGCTTTTAAAAGTCTTCTGCTGCAGATCTTTCAAAAATGTCCTTCTAACCCTTTCCCTCATATAGACGATTTCTGATGCCTCTGCAGCAGACGGCTTTTTGAAAAACATAGTGACAAAAGAAGGAATTGCTCAAAACAAGCAATTTCTCCTTTTGCCACAGTGTTTTCCACTTTTAGTCATAGGTTATCCATTCAGTTATAGAGATTTTCTATATTTTGACAAAATATGTTCAAAGTCGTCTGCTGCAGAATTGTCATATGAGGGAAAGGGTTAACCCTCATCCTCCTACATTGATGTAACTTGTGTTGTCCTTCTAGATTTATTACACTATTTATGAGCTAGTCTTTACTCATTTATATAGATGAATTGATTGGGGTTTAACACTGTTTTCAACAATTTTCCAGTCATTTAACCTTTTGCCTCTAAGTTTTCAAAGGTCGTCTGCTGCAGATAGGTCAAGATGCGTCTTTATTAAAAGGTTGATTAAAACTAGGGTCAATGTCAAGGTCACTGCTATTGTTTTCTGAGAAATTTAAAAAATTTGGAGGAAGAATGATATTTTGTTCCAGAAAATCATTATGACAATGATAAACATCTATTTGATGATATCTGTCTGCATATCGATAATTCATAATTTCATATAATTGGATAGTTTGTCTGTCTTAGTTTTAAAATTGTTTCCTTTATCATATTCATTGATCATTATTAGAATGTTTATGCATGAGTGTGCTCTTTATTGTTATTATCATTATTTGATAATAGTAATCATAATTAGTCGCCGGGCAGAAGCCCGCGACTTCTATTTTTAATAGCTTTTCGGAAATCACATGGGAGGGCGGCTTATTATTAGAAAGAAACAAATCTAGATGATTTGAACATATTACAATTGTGGTTGTTTACGAACACTAATAAATGACACATCTAAAATGAAATAAATATTCCGATTTTTTAATGTTTGCAGTTTTTTTTATTTCACTCGCATTTAAGTTTTTTGTCTTATTTACGAAGACAAAAGTGGTCCCTTCAAGACGTGAACCAACACCCCCTAATGCAGACTCTTATGTGTCATCATTGAGGTCAATTTCGGATTCTCCTTTTAATAGCAATTTTAACTTACTAAATGTTGTTTTCATGTTCAAAGAGATGTCTTGATTTGTGTAGAATTCATTTAATAATGTTAATCCATGAATATCTAAAGTAGGAACTGTTTCTAAGCTAAATATAGACCCTATTCTGTTGTGTAGTTTCGTGACCTTTAACATCGATTTTCG